>QJNS01000038.1:105213-221779 GCA_004154925.1 Monosporascus cannonballus | reverse complement strand
CCCCCCCCCCCCCCCCCCGCGGTGTTTAATGACAAGGAAGAATACTGATAGTGATACCTTGCCTTTATCGACAAAATAGTCAAGGAAGACGAGTAAGAGATGGTTGTGAGAAGTGGGAGGGTCAAAACCGACGAGGATGGGGTAGCTTCAGCCATGCATCCTGCGAAATTTCTCAACCGTACGTGAGGTACAGGAAGATTGCCATCTGAAGGAAATAACGACAAGTCGAAGAAGGTGCCAGGCCACAAGGCTGAAGAGGAAACTAGGTGCCCAAGTAACCAGAAAGTGCGTGATGCTGTCTGGTACCTGTGCAAGCTTGCGAGGTTGGGATGAACAGGTAGGTGGAAAGTTTTGGCGAAGAGGGAATTAAATGACAAATATGGATTTGATCCCAGATTCTTTACACGCTCCGTAAAAGGTCGGTGTTATGAGCTCAAGGTTTTAGGGAATTTGCAATGACTATATACATCGGCAGCAGTATGCCTAAGTACATATGCAAGTAAGTAATGTGCACATGGTATCTGATGGATAGGTAGGCAGGTAGGAAATTCTCTGGAATATCCCATATCTACAGCTGTTCGAATCATGCGTTCTCTAGCCTTACTTTTGTTTGTCCCACTGCAAGTTTGCCATCATATTCACGGTTCACATAACATGGGTGTTAAATCCTAGCCGGACACAAACAGGATGTGCTAATCACAGCTTATGACCAAGGGGAAACACACTAATCCCTCTAGTTTATTATGCCAGAAGTATAAACCAGTATAAGGGATTTCGATAGCTCTATGTGGCCCCTTCTGCCTGTCGATTTATATGCCATACCTACATATATATCTACATCATACGTCAACAAAAGGCACGCGTTATGTAGGTCGACGTGATTAGACGTGAGACAGCCGTGGGCCGTGGACCGTGAATCGTAAAAGTTCGAGGCCACTTATCTGTCCTACCATTATCTCCTTATACATGGGAAGCCACATTCCCCACCAAAGCTGTGCAATGGGAATCGGCCATTGTACGGCCAACCATGCAAAACAACACCTTCGGTCTTGTGCTACCATCGTATCACCATGTCAGATACTTACTTGCTGAGAGTTGTGTGGTTTCCGCTGATACAGATACATAGATACTGCTGGGATAGTTCCCATGCTCAGACCTTCTGTCTTGGTTATACATATCTCCTAATAACTGGGTTCGCTTTCCCTAGGAGAAAAGAAAGAAAGAAAAGGAAGATAAAAAAAAAGGATAAAAATGATGCAAAAATGATAAAAAAAAAGGAAAAAAAAACCAAAAAAAGATAGAAAAGAAGAAGGGAAGAAAAAGGGAAGAAAAAGAGAAGAAGAAAAAGAGAAGAAGAAAAAGAGAAGAAGAAAAAGAGAAGAAGAAAAAGAGAAGAAGAAAAAGAGAAGAAGAAAGAGTTTAAAAAAAAAATTTAACGGCCAAAAATTTAACGGCCAAAATAAAACAACTAGGTGCCTTGTAGATAATTACGATAGTTCAAGGTAATGCAAATTCCTATTTAGTAACATCGAAGATGTATAGAGAGTTATTTAAGCAGCCCAAAGGGCGGAAACAGCATGGGGTAAGATGCCCTGGCATAAATATGCAATATAATCGTAAGCTTCGCTGGTGCCCTTCGAGGCCCAAGCAGGGGATTTTGCCCCGGTGCTGATGAAGGAGATAGGCAAGCCGGCTAGGATATTCTTCAGTTTATAACATTAAGTTCGCTAGGGCATTAATCTGAAAGAGGACGACCTTCTAAGTTTCCGATCGACCGAGGACCTCGGGGCAAGGTGGTCGGTCAGCTTTACAAGCTTTTGTTTCCGCCGGAAAGAAGATCATGGGCTCTCGTAACAAGACTCCGAAACGTTCACTCTGGGTCTAAGTGGGATGTATCCAACTATCGCGTATGTTGAAGTCTACGCTTATAGTCAACTCCAATCTTCCGAGGCTCAGGGCACGCCGTTATGTGAACGAGATAATGGTGGTGACCAAAATGCCACCGCCAGTGGGAGATCGATATGGGATAATAACGCCTCCAAGAGATGATTCATGAATATGTACATTCGTAATAGCCCAGTAATTAAAGTAAGTCTTCTATTGTACCCATCATTGTAGTAGATAGCTAGTAGTTAGATTCCCAGCTTATGATCCTACTTTCTTGCCCTGACGGCCTTCTGTGAAAAACTATCTATTTGCCATCAATCACGCAGTTTCCTAGACCCTCAGCAAATGTTTATTCACCTTATTCTACGGTTGATATCCCGAAACCGCACTTTGAGTCTACTTGGCTAGAGGAAGACACTGAAAGGCTAGACCCTTCCGGCTTCAGATCTGTCAACCGATCTTTTGATTTCTTTACTGGCCTTATTAACGACTTTTCATAACTTCCTTACACCTAGCCTTGGTGTGCCTGACATCTTTATGTAACTAGTCTACATGACGAATCTGCAACTAACTGATTACCTTAGGTTACTACTTTTCCAACATGTCAGCCCAACATGGCCGGCAAGAAGACGCTCCTAAAATTAGGTATGCCTACCTGCAAGCAAAAGTTCCTGCCATCCCTTTGTTGCCGCAGTACATATTTTATAAGCATTGCTGACAGCTTGACAAGGAACGATGGCAAACAGGTGATCATCAATATTCCGACAGGCGGGACTTTTCCGCCCACGCAGACTTGCTCGGTCATTTCTCCAAGTACTTCCGCGCAGCCCTCAACAGCCCCATGGAGGAGAGCCGTACACTCCAGTTTGAGTTAGCTGAGCCTGCCACGAGATTGTCGATATCGTTTTTCGTGGACTGGATCTATGCTACGAGCTCCAGGGCTTACCACTGGAGGCAGTGGCAAACCCAAGAAGTCTGCACCGAGGACGGCCTCCTCGAGGCCTGGCTTCTCGCCGAGTACTTGCGCGTGTCCGAGATGCAGAACGACATCCTACGCCTTATCCACACCCTGGTAGTTCTCAAGACATGGACAGAGCAACCGGCACTACCAGCTCGCGTCCTAACCACAGATGCGATTCTGCCACACACCGGATTGCATCTCAAGTTTTCCACAATGTGCGCGCGAATTGTCTTCCGCCGAGGTGTATCTTTGGAGGACAGAGAGCGATTCCTTATACCTCTTGATTCGGGCGGGCGTCTAGCAGTGCTTCGAAGTCTGTCAGGGTGGCTGGCAGAATTGAAGAAAAGAAGGCTCTATGAGCTAGCGCAACAAGACCACTTTGAGTGGTTCAGGCTGGCACCAGACACCCCGGGAGAGGCGCATGACTGGGAAGTAGACCTGGGAAATTTCATGGAGGAGATCGAACCAAAGGCTTGGATTTGGGTGCCACGCCTGCGCCTGTGACAACTTGACCTGATATTGCATGTTCTCTTCACTATAGTCTGCTGCCAGGGGTGTCTTATATAACATTCCTCAACAACATAATCGCCTCAATGCGTCGCAACACGAGCCCCCAAGCCTTTCAGAATTTCCTGATTTTTCCTAGCAATAGGTGCTCTGACTAGTGTCCTTGTTTAGCTAGTATCGTTGTTGCCTGGATCTGGATCTGAATTCATACACGTAGAACACAGTCGCATTGACTAGCAAATAGAAATCGCGGAATAACCGCAGCTGCATCCATCCGCAAACCAAGAAAAACAGCTTTCAATTATGAAGAAAGGGTCTTAATTGAGGAGGTATTCGATATAATCCGTAGAAGTAAACAATGAGCCTTTGGTGTAAAAGGTGGTCGAGGAGTGGGGGCGGGATCGGCAATTGAACAATCTGGATTTGGGCGACCATAAATAATACTCGACTGTTACATCAGAATATCAGGTGCTTATGATTATCGCATTTGGTTGGAAGAAATGACGAGATCCCCTTTGGGCTATGTAAAGATATGTAGCAGTGAGATATACCCAAGCAGACATAGGTCGCCCAACTATCATGGTAGGAGGGCTTGCCTACTTACTTGGGAAACCCGGACAATCCCACTCGAAGCTCACCCATCCTATCTTCCTCCTCAACGGACGCAATATCGGAAGCATCGAAGTTCCTAATCAGATCATAGTAAAACCTTAGGGCTTCCATATGCGCATGCATATCGATGCGCTCGTCGGCAGTATGCGCGTTTATGCTGGCCCCTTTGCGCGTAGGGGTCCAGCGATAGATATGTCTTGTCAGATCTGCCGGACGGACGTCAGCTACCGCGCGAGACGCTGCCAACGAGGGAGGCTGAACTTACTGAGATAATGCAGCGTGTCGGTGTTCCCCGTTATCAGCTCGCCAACCGGGATGACTTTCCCGTCGTCGAACGCGAAGGTGTGCCGGATTGTCCCAGCGAAGAGATCCCAGACGGGGCCGGGGGTCGGCGAGACGGGCGCGTTCCAGCGTCGCTTGGGAGAAGCTCACGATTAGCGTGCCGTTGTAGTCGACCTCGTACATGGGCGTAGCGGCACCCTCATTGGCGCTCATATAGAGCCCGAATTCCGGACCGTGATCTTCTCCCTCGAACGCCTTGACGGTTAATCTGTATTTCTTGACGATGGGCCCGATCTGCTTCAGTATGTTCGCCTTGACCTCGGGGATCGAGTTGTGGGGTGCGACGCGGTGGTTCACTCCTAGTTTAATGTATTCCGGCATGGCGTTGATTTTCACACCGCCCATGAAATAGTTGGCGGATTGAGACGTCTGGATCCGATACTGAGTCACGCGGTCGATTGTCACCAGCTCCTCTGTCAGTGCCTCCAGATCTCCCTTTCGGACTAGCCTGGTGATCTTTGGGGAGGCTTCAGGTGAATATCTGGCTTGGCAGATGAGGTGGTTGTGGATGGGCGAGCCTTCAATCAGCTTAGATTTCCAGGGGTGCGACTCTAACCGATCAACGATTTCGGAGACAATCCCTATGCCTGTGTGAGGGAACGGCGTTGACGAATGACCCCCGTTCACGTGGAGCTCGAGCCAAATGCCAATATAACCTTTCTCCGTTACAGCGGGGAGCGCATCTGAGAAAAGACAATTAACTCGGAACCGGCAATAGTAGTCTTTGTGCGATGCTTACATAGAGTATCATTACCGAGCAGCTCCAAGTCCATGCCGCCCTCATCGAGTAACATGGCCACTCCGTACTTCCCGTATCGGTCCTCAAGAAACGGGCTAATCGTACCAGCCCCACGGCGGCCGGACGATTCTTCATCGAAGCCGAGAGCAAGCACGATGGTTCGCTTCGGAACCTATTCGGCATACCCTAGCAACGTCTCCAAAGCGGACATAAAGGCAGTCAAGCTGTTCTTATCGTCTGATGCGCCCCGACCCCAGAGCCATCGCCCATCGAAATGTCCTGAAAAGGGTGGATACGTCCAGGCAGAGTCGTCGTCAATAGGCACCACATCTTGGTGAGCTGTCAGTAGCAGGGGTTTAAGGGAGGGATTCGCTCCCCTGAGAGTATACACTAGTCCGATACTGTTCACCCATTCCCGCATCATTCGATGATGGCTGTCGCTACCAAGGTCAGTTTAGCAGACTTTTCGTTACCGGTCGAAGCTAGTCTGTGGACAACAGCCGTGGGTCTATGACTTGATACTCACACATGAGGGTATAAGTACGCCAACGTCCTATGTAACTGGTAGAACACGTCCCATCTCAGATCTTTACCGGGCTCCCCATTATTATCGTAGGAGATGGTTGGGATCTTCACGATTGCGGCATGTCTCTCGACCTGCTTGAACAACGCATCTTCACTTGACAAGACATCTGGAGCCCTTGGAAGCCCAGCATCCTTAGGTGTTAGAACTGATGGGAGATCGCATTTGAATTTGCCCCAGTCACCCTCTCCGAGGAATTTCTGCCGGGAGCCTTGAACAGCGGTAAGCGTGCCGGCGGTGGCAAAAATTACCAACAGCGGACCTGTTACGAGAACCAACGCCACGAGCATCACTAAAACGCAAAGAGAAAATAAGGCAAGACTTAACGACAGGAGGGCCACATGATCCAGACAAGGCATGAAGAATGCGACAGCTTCTATCTAAGCGTTAGCCCTCCTCCAGCTATGGATGATGTCATTAATGCTAGTGGTGGGCTGTGGAGGATACAGATAACAGAACCATCCTCCCCTATCCCAATCAATGATGTTTCTAAGGGAGATACAAGAGCCGGACTGCGTGTCGGCTTGCAAAAAGCCGTTATCATGCATTATACTGGCCCCTGGTGGGTGATGAACCTTCCGGACGTGATGTTTTCTTATCTCGCTGCTATATTTGCGGAGGGTTGAGGTGGAAATAGGGGAGGAACTAGCCCAATGCCGGCCGATGTTCAGTACCGAAGATTGGGACAGGGGGGGAACGGGGCGCGGACAGGGATCCCCGCGTTTGATGGCCCAAGCTCCAAGCTGCTGTATGGAAATGCACCACACCAAAAGTTGCCCCACATCGTAATCTGCAGGCAGCTCCTGCATTGCGACAGCGAACCGTTCTGCAGCTACGAACAGCATATTCTTCAGTCCCGAAAGAAAATCCAACTCCCCTTCTCGCCGTATTCATAATAGCGCGTCCCAGTTTGCGTTCTTTCATATTATCCACCACAGCCATGTCCGCGGATTCCCAACCGATAAGCCCTGCCCGGTTCGCCGAGGCTCTGAAGGACCTGCCGGCCAGCAGCCTCGCGCTCAAGGTGTTGGAGCTGCGCAACTCGATCGCCTTCCTCGACTACTCCAACGCAGAGCTGAAGCCGTTCGCCGAGGGCGCCGTGACGGCACTCGACGTCGACAGCAATAGCCAGCAGCAGCAGCAGGCGGGACGGCCCGACCAGGACTGCATCGACGCCATCGCCGAGAACGAGGTCGTCATCGCGCGCATGCAGGAGCGCATCGAGCTGGTACGCGTTGAGGTCGAGAGCAGGGGCCTGGACTGGCGCGAGTTCCAGGGCAAGCCGGAGGAGGACGCGGCCGCCCCGCAAGCGAGCAATGGCACCAGCACCAGCACCAGCGAGTCCCGCGCGGCGGCAGCGGGAAACTTGACGAACGGGGTCAACGGACGCGCGTCCGGCGAGGATTCGGGACAGCACGAGGCCTGGCGCGACGGCACGTTCCAGACGGGCACGATACAAGGGGTGGGCGATGTGGAGTTGCTCCAACAACTGATGGATCGCATGCCGCGCGACAATGAGGATGATGATCCAGAGGGCGGCATGCATTTGTAAACCGGTTTCTGCAGAGGAAGGCCCTTTTGGAGTCCCTTAGGTTGTAGCATGCCACTCACAACGTCCGCATGCCGTTGAAGTCGTCCGTTTTTTTGGAGTCAGTCTTGTCACAATCATGAACAAGCATTAATGGCGTTAGGTTTTGTAAGCGGGGTCGGGCATGGAAAATTGATGGCAATCATAAATGGCGACTGGTTTCACGATAGCACTCATAATCTGATACCCTGGCTTCCAGAAGGAGCAAATTCTGATGTTGATCGAACGTTGCATAACTACGGTTTTATGGGATATCCAATTGCGTGGTTGTCGCAGTAGCAGATAAATATACGCAAGGCGAGCCAAACAGAGGAAATAGGGTAATATGACCCATATCATGAAAAGAGACACACCCTCTAAAATGATGACTACACTTTCATAATTCCTGTTTATCCGTTGGTGCCTGTCGCGTAGATGGAATATCCAGTTCACATTACTGGACGAAATGATACGCATGTTAATCTAATGTACTTCTCACGACTACCGGGAAACTATAATATAACCATTGGAATCGAAACATAAGGACCAGATTTAGCAGCACCTAAGTAATGTCTCAAAAGTTTCAAGTAATGTATCTTGGGCTTGTAGAAGCCACCCCCTGGGCATGGAAAACTCAAAGGTGAAGTGCAGCCACTATGAGATCTGATAGTGTCCCCGCCATAGTGTGGGGCCTCACATCTTTCGGCACTATTCAGATTCGAGAGCCAAGGTCCGGTACAACCGAGTCAAATAATTTTGAATGGCATGAGTTTCTTCAAGGGGTACCAATGCAATTTATACATGCCAGCCAATTCCCACGGACCGCGGAGCTGGGGTGGTCCGGCTGCCAGATCTCGACGACGCCCCGCCGATCCCAATGGATTGATTGCTTGATCTTGTAGTGCCTTGTTGGGGTCCCGCGCAGTAGGGATACCGTTGGCGGCTCCGAAGCTCACGACGTGCCGGGCCGGCGGCTTCTGGGTCCTCGGCCCGTGTTTGAGCCCGTGCGACGAGGGTCCGGCCGGCAAGGGTCCCGGTAGAAGTTGCGACCTTGCAGAGTATGTGGGTCCGGGGATACGGCTAGCCCGGAGAATATGAACGTGTGACTTATTCCTTTCGGCATTGCTAGCTAGATTTCTTTGGTATTAGTCACGTGTTATCCCGCCATGGCAACCTTTGTTGTCATGCTTGTGTTTATCTTTTCCGTGCGCTTATTGGTTGCCCTCCGCTATGGAACTTCGGCATCTTTCAAACTACTTGGGGTCTTGGCATGGTGCATCATTCTTCGTACGATGCACGAACGTTCCACCGCTAAACAGCGGGCTGGCAGCAGGGGGTTCATGCGCAAGCTGACAGGGGAACCTCTGCTTAGCCTAGCCTCATTTGATAAGACGCGCAACCATCGAAGCAGGACGTCTTGGAAGCATCCAACTCCTCTCGTTGATTCCAATTTCATAGATTTACAAAGTAGACAACCGCACACTGGCTTCAATAAGAGAGCACAGGCAGTGAGCGTCATCGGGGATATTAGCTAAGCATCATCGCAAGCGCCGCTCCAATGGCTTCTACTAAGCTCCTCGAGGAGCACCAGGCAGCTGTCAAGCGCATTCAAGAGCAGGTGAAGTTCTTCCACGACGCCAAGAAGCACTTCAGGGTTTACCATGGGTCCACGAGCTCTACCCGCCCGCTGTCCTTCAAGCGCGATTCCATCGTCGACACGAGCGACATGGACCGCCTGTTTCCCGTCGATCTGGAGAAGATGACGGTGCAGGCAGAGCCGAACGTCCCGATGGACGCCCTCGCGGCTCACTGCCTCAAGTACGGCGTCGTCCCGAAGATCGTCATGGAGTTCAAGGGCATCACCGTGGGGGGCGGCTTTTCGGGGTTCTCCGGCGAGTCCAGCATGTATCGCTACGGTCTGTTCAATAACACGGTTTCCGACATCGAGATCGTGCTCGGCGACGGCACGCTCGAGACGGCGAGTCGCACGCACAATGCCGACCTCCTCGAGCATGCCGCCGGTAGCTTGGGCACGTTTGGCATTATTACCCTCTTAACCATCGAGCTCATCCCGGCCAAGCCCTGCGTTCAGGTTGACATCCAGCTTGTGCAAGACGTGGACACAGCGCATGCGATGTTTGAGGAAGCCACCAAGGAGGAATCAATCCACTTCATCGACGGAGTGTATTTCCGCAAGGGCCATATCGTGGTCATGTTCGGCCGGTTCATAGGCGCTCCTCCCCCGAAAGAGAGGGTGCTCAAGAAGATGGAAGTGCACTGGTTCGCCGACACGATCGAGGCCATCCTCAAGAAGCAGCCCACCAAGGAGAAGCCGCACTCCATCTACATGGACGTCACGGACTACCTCTTCCGGTACGACCACGGCGCGTTCTGGGGCGGCAAGCTCGCGTTTCAGCACTTCCACGTGCCGCAGAACGCCATCACGCGGCGGCTGGCCGACCCGTTCATGGACAGCCGCACATGCTACCACGCGCTGCACAAGTCCGGGCTCGCCAACGAGTACGTGGTGCAGGACTTCGGCATCCCCGCAAGCACGGTGGCGCAGTTCATCGCCTTCGTTAACGATACGCTCCCGGAGCTGCAGATCTTCCTCGCGCCGTGCCGCCCCGCCGGCGAGATCGGGCTGTCGTCGCGCTTCAACCCCCGCGTCGCCGAGGTCGCCGACCAGCGCATCTTCGCCGTCGGCGTCTACGGCCGCGGGCCCCGCGACCCCCGGGCCTTCTACGAGCTCAACCGGAAGCTCGAGCTGCGCAGCTCCGAGCTGCTCGGCGCCAAGCTGCTGTACGCCCGCACGTACTACACCGAGGAGGAGTTCTGGACCATCTACAACAAGGACGTGTACGAGGAAATGCGTAAGAAGTACAGGGCCGAGAGCCTGCCGTCGGTGTTCGACAAGCTGAAGGCGGATATGGAGACGGGGGCAGGAAAGAGGAGACCCGTCAGGGGCATCTTGGAAACCATTTGGGATAAGGCCGTGGGCAATAAGGAGTATCTGCTGAAGAAGTAAGCTGTGTAGTAGTCATCCGACAGACACTAGCTTAAGGCCCGGGGTGCGTGATGCCGCGAGTATAGGCGATCGACTGACTAATACTGGACACCTGAGTCCGCTAATGCAAAGTCGTCGGGGAGATAGTTATTAGCAATGCTCATTACACTAGGGTTTGCAATGGATACCCAAATGGGTACCCATCACTACCCACGGATGATATTTTCAATCATAAATAAATAATAAACATCTGCAAACAATACAGAATTACTTGTATAATAAATCTTTCTAGGAAACCCTAAGTATTAAGCTTTTATGACGTGTGAATTTACGTCGTGGGTAGTGATGGGTACCCATTTGGGTACCCATTGCAAACCCTACATTACACAGCAACTAATCGGATTTGTAGGATACTTAGGGGCGGCGTTGGCGTTAGTTTTATAAGTGGTACTTACTCAAGAGATTAGGTCGACAAGATTACCGCGATAAGAAACCATAGGAAATATTATCGAGAGCCTGATGCATATATTCTTTAGGTACGGCTAAAAGCAGGGTGACGCCGGCTCTTGGTGTATCACGATGACGGGGCTTGACGGTGACCCACTGGTGGATGTGGGACGCCCCCGGACCTCGACCCCCACGCCAGATCGGCTTGATTCTACGGATTCCGCACCTTTGCCGAACACCAAAAAGGAGTTCCAATTGGTCAGCAAGGGCCACCGCAATCAGCCGAATTCCCATGCGTATCTGAGCCGCTTCTTCATATCTGCGAAGGGTGCGCTCTTTGCGGAGCCTAAACGAAACCGTCGGCTCGACGATCGACATAGGACGACAGTCGGCTTACAGCGCACAATGATGACAAGCCACGTAATGCGAGCTGTCCGAGCAAAGAGCGGCTGTCTTGGCCTCTGGCATTGTCTTTCTTGACGAAGATGACGAGTTGACTCACCTGTTTTAAAACTGCTCCAGGTGTCCGAGTTACAATCAGCCCATCTCATGGCATACGGGGCGAAAGATAACCTATCCTACAGGTTAAGGCTAGCAGTTACGGGCATATCATACGCCAAAGCGCTGTTTATCTCTACCCAGCCAATTCCACAGATGGCCGTCGTGTTGACCCGACTGGCCGGATTCCCATCTGGCCCAAATTGCGATTCACAGCCCACTGTTCCATTGCTGGCCTGTTAAGCTTGATAGCGGATATCGGTATGATAACGAGCATCTGTCAAGCGGGCTATCTCAACTGGGGCAGAGATCGCGCTGCTACTCCCCGCACGTTATCTATTCGGTATCGTATTTCCAGGTCATCTTTGCGCGAGCCTCCTCGGGATATCGAATTAGCATGCTAGGGTGGGTGTGTTTTGAGGGGCGTCAGGCTCGGCGCGAAGGACTTGCCTCGGAATCTTCGGTATATCAAATCCGATGAGCGAGGGCCGGAGACATTCCGCCCGTTTACGCAGATACGTATGTACGGGTCAGCTCCAGTCGGGCGGAGGGCGTGTAAGATGGGCGGACTCGTAAAGCTAGCCCTGCCGGTCCCAAGCGCAGGGGGCAATATTACATAAATAGGTAACCAGGAGAACATCTTGTGTTGCTATTCAGCTCTAGAAAGTGTGCCTGTTCTTTCACATCCTCGGGGTACAATGTCTAGGCTCGTGCTAGCCCTCTTAGCAAACCAGGCTGTTCCGGTCCTAGGGCCGACACTGCCAGTCGGACACGAGACCCGATCAGAAATCAACTCACGGCTGGTGAAAATCCATGTGTCCTTCGACTCCCGCTTCCAGGACGATGTGACATACACCTACGGGTCATGCGATGACCTCCGTCGTCATGAAGCTCATCATGTCATCGGTCAGAGCACAGACACCAAGGACTTGCGGCTAGTATGGACCCTTCCCGAGAACGCAGGTCACATGGCTGCATCTCGGCGTGGGATTCTCAAGAGTTCTTAGTCGGCCGCAGTGAGCCCCAGCCCATCCGGAGAAGGGGTCTTAAGAAACATGGGCCGTACAGCATCCAGATGAGGAATGAAACCGGCATCGAAACCTGGGGTCCCTGGTTCAACGGTGTCGAACTCCTTGAGAGCAAGAACGTATCTGCCATCAATGTCGAAGCCGCGAAGTCCAAGGAGGTCGCCATTGTCGGTGCCGGTATGGCTGGACTGATGACGTATCTAGTCCATCAGGCAGGCATGAAGAACGTGAGCATCATCGAGGCTAGTCAGCGTCTCGGAGGAAGAACACATACGGAGTATCTTTCTGGTGGCCCCTTTGAATACTCATATCAAGAAATGGGCCCGATGCGGTTCCCAGAAACCGTGGAGTACCTCAATCGGACCTATAACATCACGGACCATCAGTTAGTGAGTATTGAAGCCAAGCAATGCCAAAAAGGATGTTTTTGGTGCTGGCAACCACAACCACCTTAAGGAGCCTCGAGCCAGATGAGACTTACTAATGGAATCACACAGGTGTTACAGCTAGGTGATGAGATGGACCGTCTGAACCACCACGTCCGCAATTTCAGCGTCGAATTCATCCCCTGGATCCAAAGCAACCTTAACGGGTTGTACTACCGCAATGGCTTCAAGCTAGATACAGGACTTCCGCCAACCGTCAGCCAAAGCTCACAGAACCGATCTTCTAGTTCCTCAAGCCCGATGACTCCATCAATGGAGGCATTATCGGAGAAGCTCGACGCTTTCCTTTCAAATGAGACGTTTCTGGGGGAGATTGCCACCAACATATACAATGCCCACCGAGACTGGCTAGGTAATCATACACTCCTCCTTTAGTCCTTGTGTCGGTTGCTGGCCATCCGTAGTCGAAGGCTTGGGTGGAATGGGTGGTGATACATGGTCTGAATTTGCTTACATGGTGAACTACCTTAACGCGACTATGGAGGACGCCGATGCGTTCAGTGGAGCCGATCCATCTTTCTGGATTGACGTAAGCCGAAAGCTCTCTAACATGGAGCTCATCTAATGCCCCTGATAGCTTTACGACACTGTATGCTTTTCAGCGGCAACCTGGAAAACCATCGATGGTGGTACGTACCTGACGCGTATCTGTTGCCGTTATATCACTGACCCATCGAATAGGATTGAGCCGACTACCTCTCGTTCCACCCCCTGGTCGACAACGTGACCGTGGATTGTAAGGGTTACTTGGGAAATTAAGGTAAGGTTAGCCAACGCAGTATATCATTGAACCTGAGGGATTGCGGTTGGTTAAAGGTTGGAAATATGTATCTTCATACTTAGACCTTACAAAAATATCAAGGCACTGTATACTTAGCTAGAAGAAATCAAAAGCTGTGTAGGACTTGGTTACTCAAGCGAGGGTTACACAGCGACTGTTTTTAGGCTAAGCACCTGTCCTGGTGCTTATTTTCATGGATCATATTGGTTCCGAATCTTGCGTAAGCCATAGTGGTGATTTAGTCTGCCTGCCAGTCAGAGTGCCGACAACTAATACAAATCATTGCCCTCTCCGTTAAGAGGTAGCATGGCCAACAAGCTTTCGAAGTCGTGCTGATTAATGATAAGTTCGGATGATTTGCTAATAATACCCCAAGGCCCGGTTACTGCCTTCAACTTAATAGACATTACTCTATCATCAAATGCCGTCGATCGAGGTCTTACATCCAGTCTGTTGTTCTGCCACGGCTCCCCGGGTCATTATTCTGACTTCTGTGTCACTCTCAGCCATCCTTAGTAATACAGGAGCGTATTTTCCTGGGTTCAGATTCTAGTAAGCTCCCGCTTCTTCGTAGAATACTTAACCAATGCCTATCTTCTCGCTCCTCGCCATTTGGGAATCGTCATCTATGTGTGGTTCGATACTCCATATCACCCAATTCAGCGGATAAGTCAAGGGATCTAGCCAGAAGATTCACGTTGACATTCTGGATGCTTTTAAAATTCTATAAGGATAGACATGGCTTGAGAAATTGCTCATCGAGAGCCGCATCCATGTATGTCAGAGCACCTGCCTCATCCGATGTTGACTTAGCTTAGCATTAGCTTGCAGCCCACTCACAGCCAAGCCTGCTGAGCATGCATATTCCGCAAACCGTACTTTCACCATGACGTGAGATTGACTGCGCGGGACCGTAGTCGGGTTCCTAATAGGGTATATAAAAAGCCGCGGGTTGGCTGGGCGTAGGGCGAAGGGGTGGGCACACATAGATAGCGCATAATTATCCGTAGGTATCTTTGTAGACTTATAAATAAGCTTCTATACACCTTGAACCATTAGTCTAGGACTCATCCATGGGAACCCGCGAAGACATGCGTTGGACATGTGAATGAATCCTCCCTCTCCGTAGGGCAACGTTGCTCCCAAGAATGTACCAAATTATCATGCCAGGCCTGCTTGAGCCTCGCATACAATTTGGCACTCTGCAGATACGTATATCAGAGTCTGGATTCAAACAGGTCTAATGTGGCATATAAGGATTAGCGAATGCAGATGATAGTTGCAAGAGGTGAAGGATCAGGGAGAGGTGCAGGGAGGCGGACTGAAAGTGTTGTTCCATCTCTAAGCCCCCTTATCAATGCGCTTGGCATCATGAATGGTTCTGATATCTAAAAGCCCCCAGGCTGTTATCTAACTGCGACGTAATCGCCCATGTAATCAAGATGTTTGATAAAACAGTCTTCGAGAGTTCGTTTCTTCAAGTTTGCTTATATAATCGGCGCAGTGTCTCTCTGTCCAGGTTATCACATAACCAAGTGAACTCCCGCTCACCTTGTGTCCACCCCCAAGCGGCCCCCTCCGGCCCTTTTCAAACAGCGGTCAAATACCTAGGACTGGTGATCGGCAGGCTATGGGACATTTTTGGTGTATGCTCCGATGCACCCATGATCCTTTCGCATTACTTTGTTTGTCCGCGGGCGCGATGGTAGAATGGCACTAACAACTAGGGTGAGGGAGGAACTACCCACCGAAAATTACCCACGGCCCACGGGTACTCGCGGGTAATGCCAAAGACCCATGGGTGACCCATGGGTCCTTGACGCAAGTCAGAATTACTTGCGGATACCCAATGAGTAATGCCAAGGACCCATTAGATACCCACGACTACCTATTAGCAAAATACGTAAATTCTAGACGTACTAAAGAAAAAGTAAGGAAATAATCTGAAATAATTATTATGTTATAAAAATAATGCATATTATTATTAAGCGAAATAAATAATACCGTAAATTTAATTTATTTCGAAAAACAATTTGAAATAATTTAAAACAATTATTATATATAATAAATTAAATTTATTAAAATTAATTATTTTTGTAAACTTAATTTAACGAAAAAAAGAAAGGGAAAATTATATATATAGCAGTTAGCAAGTTAATGCCATAACCGCCTTTAATTAAGATTATTCCTAGCTTTTTTTGGGAAAAGTTTTTATTTTTATAAAACTTAGGGCTTGCGTTATCAAATATAACAGAAATAACTTTAATAGAAAGATAACTAATAACGCCAAACCTTTTTTAAAAATTTTATTTAATAAATTTTTCAAAGCGCTTTTTGCGCTTTTAATTAATATATTAATTTTGAAATCCGGTTTATTCTTTTTATTTCTATATATTTAAATTTATTTTTACTTAAGCTTATTAATATAATTAAAACCTTATCCCATAATTTTCAGTAATATATACCTATAATAAAAAAGGGGTTCGAATGCTAGGAACAAACCTTAAAAATAAGACCGTAAGATTTCGTATCGAAATAACGTATAAAATAATCTCCCTTAACCTTATTACGCTAGGTTAAAAAGCCGGTAACCTTTGGTAATAAAATACTTTATCGTTTTAGATAAATCGGATATCTATTTATATACGTTTTACAATATAATTAAATTGGTTTAAAATTATTTTAAAACAATTATTTAATATATTTATTTATAACGTTAAGCTTTAATGCAGCTAAACGAGTAAATCTTTTTTTCTAGTTTCGAATTTGTTTAAATCGAAAACCGTAATAACTTTTCATAAATTTTTTTTTATAATGCTAAATATTTTTTTTAGGTAAAAATATTGTAAAATCTAAAACGGGCCAAATAATATAATTAAAAGCTTTTTTTGTAAGTAAAAAGTATTTTAAATAATTGTTAAACATTATATCTAAGGACGAAATATTTTTATAAGCAAATATTTATAATTTTTTAAAAATTTTCGAAAGTTATTTTTATATTAATATAACTTAAAATATAAATTATTTATAATATTATATTATTTTAAATGTTAAACGTTAAATAACTTAAAATTATATGAAAAGATTAAAAAATAACATAATTAAATAAAAATCGAAATTAATAGAATAAAATATAACGATAATTTCTTTAATATTTTAACCTTAATATTAACGCTAAAATCGTTTCAATTTATAAGGGCCTAATTTATCGAAAATGGTTAAAATATATAATAAGTTTATATTAGAAAGTTCGTAATTTTGTTAATAATAAATTCGGTAATTTTAACGTAACGCGTATATAAAAATTCGTTATTATTTTTTGTACGAATATTTAATAAAGTATTTATACTTTCAGCTGGTAATCAGCGTTAAAAATATTAGTAAAATAATTAAAAAATAATTAAAGCAAAAAATTACCTATCGGATCGTTATACGAACTTTTTTAATCTAAGGTATAATAAACTTTTCCGGTAATTAAAATATTAAATCCTTTAGGTATGTCACGGGCCAAGGGCCCTAGTGAAGGGATTAGCATAGCGCTAATCCCGTGGCTTCTGTATATATAGCTAACTGCTTTTATGCATCTTTTTAGCTATTTCCTAGATTTCTTAATAAATCTGTTATGGCCTATATCCTTAGCTATTACGTATACAGCCTTTTACATATTAAGAAATCTCCTTTTTCGCGAACGGCCCGTTGCCGTAAGAAATACGCCAGCGTTACGTACCCGTTATTCGTACGTAACTTATTCGCCATGAATACCGAAAAACCGCGCCGTTAAATTTTATAAGCCGTTCGCAAATTACAAGGCCGTAAGGACCAGAACGCCTGGAGGTTCGAAATAAATAAAAAGTTATTTATTAACAGAAAAGCAATCGGCAAAGATTATACGCAATTTTTTTATATCTGGGAAACCCTTAGCCGTTAATTTCAAAAATCGACGTTTTTGCTATATATATAAAAAACCTTAAAAAAGCCGAATTTCCAAACCTTTTTAAATTATATTGTCATTATCTTAAAAAACCTAATAAGGAATAGAAAATTAATTAACGTTTAACCAATTTATACTAACGTAACGTTTAAGTAATATCCAAATACGTTCTTATATTCGAAAATACTTTTTACCAGGCCGGAAAAAACGAATAACCGGATAAAGCCAAAATTTTTCTATTAATTTCGGGCCTTAACGCCGAAACGAAAACATAACTGGATTACGAAAGATAACCTAATACTTAAAAAAAGTTCGCATAATTCTTTTGCCGTTCGGAAATATCGTTTTTAACGGTTTTCATCTCGGCGCGTTTGTACGTAATAATTATTCAATAAAGGGCAATACTATAAAAAGTATAAAAATCGGTATATTAATTATTAATTATTAATATAAACGTTATTAACGAACGAAATGGCGTTATTTAAAATATAATAAACCGGGATATTTTCGGAAAAATTATCTTAAAGGGAAAGAAATTACCGTCCGACATATTAACGTTAATAAGGCCTTAAAAGTTTTATTATTATTTAAAGAACAAAAAATAATTGCGAAAATATTCGATAAAACCTGGGAAAACTTAAATAAATTTAACGTTTACGAAATATTAAAGGAATTAACAAAAAAAAGCTTTAAGAAAAATAATGCGAAAATATAAAATTGGTAACGCGTAATACGTTAAAAACGTACGGGCGTAAAGTACGCGGCATGGTTTCCCTATAACCGTCGGAGAACTTTTCGGATTAGGATTTGCGAATATCGCCGCCTTGGAATAAGGTCCTTAAAAGGGTGTTACGAATAAACGTTTGCTACGTAACGGGAAAAAGCGAGGATTAAATTTAAAGACGGGGGTTATGTTACGGGCCAAAGGCCTTAATAAAAGGATTAGCATCGCGTTAATCCTGTGGCTTTTATATATATAGTTAGCTGCTCCCATATATCTTTTTAGCTGTTCCTTAGATTTCTTAATAAATTTATTATGGCCCATATCCTTAGTTACTACGTATGCAGCGCCTTATAAGGTAATTAGTAATAAATTTATAACGAATATTGTTAACGGTATTATAAGTATAATAAAATATTTCGGCCATTTTATTATTAATATTGGGATATATTTTATTATTATTATTTAATATTATAAATATATTTTAATTTTCGGTTTATTTTGTTATAATTTAATTAATGTATTATAATTTTACCAGGTTAATAATAATTAATAAAATATTAAAATATTTATAAAATAATATTTATTAATAAGTATTAATTTCTTATTTAAAAATTATATTTTATTCCGTTTATTTTTAGAGAATTTCATATAAATTTAATTATATTTAATTCTTTAATTTGCATTTAATATATTGCCTTAGATTATAACGAATTGTTTTGATATTATTTTATTTTGTCGAAATATTAGTTTTTTACATTCGAACTTTTTTAGTATACGGATTTTAAAATAATAATTTGTCGGATTTCTGACGTTTAAATAAAAAAAGTATCGCGGAATTAAAAATTAAAAATCCTAAATGCAATTATTTGAGAATTATTTTAAAAATTAAATAACGGTAATTAAAAATAACGCATTATAATAGGATAAGATAGTAGAATTTAATTAAGTTGAAAATAAAAGGAATTAAGTAATAAAATAAAAGTAATAAAATAAAGATTTTTAATAGGTGCAAAATTTTAATTAAATAGAAATTTATATAAAATATACGGAATGTAAAAGCTTATCGATAAGGAATTTTGTACTTATAAAATTTAAAGTGAAATTTATCTAACTAAATAATATTAATTATTTTTTAGTCCTTTTTTAAATAAATATTTAAAACAAATAAAAAAGGGTTAATTAAAATAATTTATAAAATACATATTATTTTTTTAATTTCTTTAAAGTCTAAATAACCGGCTTTAAAATAATATATTCTAATAAAAACAAATTTTCCGAATAATGTGAATATTCTTTACTTAAAGCGTTATTTGTTTATTATAAATAACGCAAAAATTATTATTTTAAAATAAAAAAATCAGAAACTTTTCTGCAGTTTTTTATAATATTTCCAAAACAAACGCCTTTATCCGTATAAATTAAAATAATGTATTTATAAATATTTTACAAATAATACGTTAAAATAAGATTTTTTCGAAAATTAAATAAGTATTTTTTTAGTATTTTCGAATTTCGCAGAATATATTTATTAGAAAATATTTATAATAAAATAAGCATAAAATAATCCGGGCTATATATTTATTACAAGGCTTTCGTTTATAACGCCGAATCTTACGCGTAAATACTTTTGACTAAAGCTTTATCGGCTTACTTAGCGTTTTTTGGCGGATTTCAAAGCAAAGCCAATTAATGGTACTAGTTTATCTGATATTATACGTCAAATAAACATATGTCTAGTAAATTTAGGTAACGGGAAAAGATTAAAAATAAAATTATTGAAATTTTGGTTAAGTTCGTTTTGGATATCGTCAGTTCGTAAAGAATTTAAAGTATTACTTAAAACGGATAACTGTTTAATTATATTATTTCGGTGGTATTAAGCTCGAATTAAAATAAAAGAAATAAATAGCTTTATTATAAAGGTTTAATAAAAAGGAAAAAGGAAATAAGCGACGTTCGAAAAAGTTAATGCGTAATTTTAAGACCTTATATCGCCAATTATCCGTTTATTACAAAAAGAATTTTTATTGTAATTTTAATCGAATTTATTATAATACTAAAATAATATCGTAACTTTTCGAAAATTTTGGCTTTGGAAATAATAATTTCGATAATAATAAATTATTATAAAATACTTTTTTATAAAATAATAACTTTAATTAAGATAATAATTTAAAAGATTTTGTTATCGATAACTAAAATAATAACGAAATATTTAACGAAAATTATCGGTTAAAAGGCGACGGTGAAAATTACTAAAACTAGAAGCCGATTAAAATAAATTTGAATTAATAATAAGATATCTAAAAGTCAAATTCAAAATCTAGTTATTTATAATTTAGCTAATAATTACCGAACGAAAAATAATTTAATTTATCGAGTTTATTTAGTTAAAAAAACCGCTTTATTATGCTATACTATTTAAGCCGATCCTAATCCCAAATACGACGAAAGGCCGATTTTCCCATTGTTAACCGGGAATATTACGAATACCGAGATCGTTAATACGAGGATTAGGTGGTTTGTGTAACGTAGCTGGAAGCTTGTTGCATGTGTTCTTATAAGGTGGATTTGGGTGCCCAAACTCCAATTGGAGTTTGGAATCGCCGATCTTTTGGTCTTGTGATTAGCGTCGCATCCTCGCTTATCTCACAGTTTGGTTTTAGCAACAGTTATAGTTTCAAAAGAATGTTAGTAATAAAAATAACGAAAACTCATTAAACGAAATTATCGGTAAATTTAATAAAATAAACCGTGATTCGGAATATTAGCAAGATTTTATATAAGTTTATTAACGGATAATTAGACAGCCCAAGATTAAGTGTCGGCGATATAGGTATTACTTTATATATCTTATTTTTTCTAAAAAAAAAACCAAAATAAGTTCTATAAAGAAATAATGACGAAGTAATATATGCTGTAAAAAATAAATTAAACGAACTTAATTATTAATATTAAGGTTTAATATAATTATGGTATATATATAATTTAAAATAATTTTGAAATAATTATAATGTAATTTTTTATTAATAGGTTTTTATTACACTTTTTTTATTTTCAGTTTTTTAGGTATAATAATTAGAACCTAATATTATGTAAACTGCTTAATTTTAATTAAATAATTTTAATTAATTATTTTGTATCGTAATATTTATTTATTAAAGGGTTTTTAAATAAATATTTTTAAATTATGATGTTATTTTACGGTAAAGATTTTAAACCATTAGTAATAAAAATATATATTAATTAATTATAATAGTTGAATTACGTTTTATTTAGTATTTGCGTTTTAAAAAATTATTATTTATTAGATTAATCGAGAATAAAAAAAGCGGTATTTTTTAATTAATATTTAACTTTATAATATTAAATCGAATAAATTTAATAACAATAAGTTATTATATTACTTAAAAAGTCTAAAAATAACCAATTAATTTCGCGTTCTTAATACGAATAATAACTTTAATATTAGATAAATAATTATATAAAGATAATTTTACCGAAAGTTAAACGATAAATTCTAATAAGCAGACGAAATTCGATATTATATATATATGTTATATGCTTTATAAAAGGCGTTTAATAACTTTTTAAAAATTTATAGTATAAAGTTACCAAATAAATTTGAAAACCTTTTAGACAAATAAATTAAAAAAATTTAAAACTTTGGCAAATTAAGACGAAAACTATATTAATCCGAAAAAAGAATATATAATTATACTAGTACGTATTTTTTTAAAAAATAATTATGAAATAATTATTTAATTTTTATAATTATGCGTATTTATTATTTAGATTTATTTTAGTTCCGATAAAAAACCCTTTTTAATAATTAAACAAAACATAATTATAAAAAAGATTTTAAATTATAAGAATGTATTTTCAATAATTTATAACGTTTATAGCTGTTAAAATTCGATAGCTTTTTTCTTAATACGTATTATAAAAAATATATTACATAATTTAAAGATGTATACGTAAATATTTATTATTTAAAAAAACGGAATATATATTATTTTTAACAGTATCAAATTTATTCATTGTTTAATTAATATTTTCAAATATTTTATTTAACTAACGAATAATTTCGAGTTTTTCCGAGAAAACTATATTTGTTATACAATAAACAAGTACAAAATTATACTTAAATATTTACGTAAATACGAAAAGCATATTATTAAAACTTATCAAAAATATTACTCGGATAAAAAACTAAAAAATACAGAAAAAATGAAAAATAAAAAATAAATATTTTTAAAATTTATTAACTAATTATTAATATAATTATAATTATCGTAAAAAATATTAAGTTAACAATTTTGAAAATTTATATATCTATTAATAAATTATTTACTAATAATTATTTATTAATTTATTTTTTCGTTTTAGTTTGCATATTATTAATTAATACGGCTATTAAAACCTGTAATTACTTTAATAATTAACAAAACTATTTTTAACTAAAGTATTAAATAATATATTTTATAAAATAACCGTTAAATATTTTAAATAAACATATAACAATATTAGAAAAAGTATAAAAAACAAAATATATAATTTATTATACGTATTTCTATTTCGAATTATAAAAACCTTATTAAACTTTTCTTATTAAATTTAATTTTTTTTAAAAAAAGGTTTCATATACCGTATTAACGATAAGTTGTAAAAAGATATCATTAATAATTATTTTTATACGAATATAAATAATTTAATTAATATTTTGAGAATTATTTCTTAACTATATTATTTAAATATACGTCCGAACGAAATTATTTTAATATGATGATAACGGATTAATAATATATTTCCCGGTTTTACTTATTTTATACGTAATTTACTATATATTTAATATTTTTCCGTATTAATAAAGCATATTTGAAATTTTGTTTACTTAAAATATTATATTAATCATTAATAAATATTACCGTAATAATTTAAATTAATTTTAATTATAGTATTTTGTATCTGAACAAAAATATTTAATTTAAATAACGATATTATGTACGATAATAACGACTCCGTTCATATTCGAAAACAAATCGAAAAATATAAGAAAAAAATACGAAAAATATTTTAAATTCGGTTTATCGAAAATTTAAAGAAATTACTAGATCAGCATAATTTATTATCAGATAAACTTTACGAAATATTAGATAACGATTTAAAAAATCGTGATAAAATCGAAAATAACGGAAACAAAAATTAAATTTTCCGAGAATTTCTATATATTAATTAAATTACTAGGGCAAACGGATTTTAGTATAAAGCCATTATATTTAAAAATTAATTTCGCAGAAAAAAAGTTAACTAATGTCAAAAATAAGGGTATTATTAAAAGATAAACAAACAAAATTTCGAAAGTCAAACTTTAGCATTTATTTAAAACCGGCCGTTTTCCCGAAATAACTTAAATTTATCGTTATAATTATAGCAAACCAAGATCGTAATTATTAAGTTAAGGCGATAAGTAATATAATTAATATATTCGCAATTTTTAAAAACGGATTATATTTGATATAAAGTTATTTTTTATTATTTATTTTTATTCTATAATATATAAATTTTTATTATAGAAAAATTGATTTATATAAATTAAATTTGAAAAAAATAATCGTAAAATAATAATACTATATATATTATTTTTATTATAATAAAGAAATATAGATTTTTAAATTAAAATATCTAAATAAATTATGAAAACTTTTTTAATTACTTTATATTATTTTATATATTTTATTTTTCTTAAAAATCGCTTATACTTATATTTATTTAAAAATTTACGAAATATTTATTTATTATTATACCGCCATTAGATTCAATAACTTTATAGCATTAAAATAATTATAAAATAATTATTTACTAATAATTTAATAATTATAATAATAGTTAAAATAATGCGTATAAGACAAACGGCTCGTTAGTTAATTTTGGAATCAAAAAAAAATTACTTGGCGCTAAAAAAAAATTCCCCGTATTATAAAATAACCTTCGGCTAGGAAAATAATACCTAAGCGCCCGGCTGAGAAAATAATACTTAAAGGCCCGGCTCCTTTTAAAAAGCGAAAAAAACGTATTTTTTCTAGTAATAAATTTTCTTTAAAAAATAAAATAATTTTAAAATAATATTAATGTATATAACCGCCGTTTTACGTAAAATTTAACAATATTGAATAAATATTAAATTATTATTTAAAAAAGCATTTTTTAATATTTAATAAGGAAAATTTCGCAATAATTTAAAAGTTAATAACGATTTTAAATTTTTGTTATAAGCGTTATATAAAAAGCGGCAAAAATTATATTAATCGAATTACTTAAAAATAAGTAATATATAAAATAATATTAAAATAATTTAATTTTTTATAATAATTAATTTATACGTTATTTACGTTAAACGAATTATTATTTAATAAAAAAAAATATAATTAGTTAAAAATATTTTAAGCTATTATTAAAACTTAATAGGACCGTAAATAAAAAATACGGCTTCTGGTAAAAAACCTAACGTTTCGTTAGGCAAAGCTTATAATCAAAGTTTTAAACGTACCAAAAAAAACGCGCAAAACAATAACGCGTAAAACAGTAAGGGTTCGGATAATACGTAAAATAATAATAATAATAATAAAATTTTAAACGAAATTTAAGTTCGATTTAAGAAGAAATCGGCGTTATTTGATTTTATAATACTCAAAGAGTTTTATACAGTTTAATTATAAATTTTTTAATATTACCACTTTTATCGGATTATTTCAAATTATTTTAAATTATTAAAACGATTTGCTTTATGTGTAAATTTTTTACCTACTGAGTATCCGTAGGTCCTTGGCAAGACCTAATAGGTATCTAATGAGTCCTTGGCAAATCCGATAGGTACTCGCGGGTACCCACCAAATCAGATGGGTAGTGGATGGGTACCCATCAGGACCCATGGGTCTTTGTGGGTCACCCACGGGTACCCTTTCCCTCACCCTACCAACAACTTCCTTCGTCGGGGGTCCTTGCAACGGACACATTGCTCACCTTCAGGAAGTGGCAAGCTCCTCCGGTAAACAGGCTCATAGCCTCCGAAGCGGACCGATGGGGCTATCATCCAAAAGTAACGTTAGCACCAAAGTGCCGGTACTGTATTGCGGGGGAAGTTACGGGGCCTCTCATTGGAGCGCAGTTCCCTTTGCCAAGAGATCTTACGGGTGTCTCTTCGTATATTTCTGGTGATAATTATAGTAGCTATGAATTGTTTCGACATCTGAAACCGAGGTCCTCGTCCGCCCGCGAGGCATAATTCACGGAAGAATCTCACCATTCTCGATGATACGAGAACACGGTGGCGACGGGATTAGGAAGGAGTAGTATCGGCCTGTACGCCACGAAGTCGGCCGTTCCTGTCGCATATTGGCTTGGGGATCATTGTAAAACCACGACGATGGAGATCGCGGGCGCCGCCGTCTACCGGCCCAACGTCGCGACTGCGCACCAGGTCGACGGCGCGGCGGCCCCCAGCGTTGCGCCGCGCGTTCCACGCCAAGACGAAGAACCGTACCACTGTCCAGGCCGACTGCGACAGCGCGCAGAGGAGCGTGCTCGAGGACGCCCTGGGATGGTGCCGCGCCTACGCGGAGGGCGGCGCGGCGGCCGCGTCGTCGGGCGACGCCGGCAAGCTGGAGGAGTACTTCAAGTCGTCCTCGGCCAAGACGCGGGGGACCGTGGCGGACGTGTTCAACCGGGTCGCGTCGGGATGCGGCAGCAGCGCGGGGGGCGCGTCGCGGACGCACTGCGCCGACATCTGCCCGGGGGCAACTGCCACGGTGGCGTCGTCGCGTACGCTGTCCCCGGGGAGTCGTACATCGTCTACTGCTCGAGCTGGTTCGGCAATCCCGTGACAACGGGCGACTGCCACGGGGTCGACCGCCCCTTCATCGTGCTCCATGAGATCACGCACCTCGACGAGGTGTCAAGGGGACCGAGGACTATGGCTGCTACGGCTACGAGTGCGCGAGGGGCCTCAGCCCTGAGCAGAATATCAACCACGCCGACGCTTACGCGCTGTTCACGAATGCCATCGCCGTCGGCTGTTAAGGGGCTTGCCTCCCGGGTGGCGTCAGGAAATAACATCCCAGCCGAAGAGTGATGGGCTAATTAGCCACTGCGGTGAAGGGGGCTCAACGAGAGGCTATAGAGGTTATACGATCCAATACTATTGGTTCCTTTCTAGCCTTCAATTTATCGGCGCAATGACGAGTGAAGCTCCCTACCCATATGTGGACCTCGTTCTGACCTCCCCAATTTACACCTGAGAGGTTTGTTGTGACGCAGTTTAGGTCAGCTCCTTAAGAAAAGACTATATATAAACTAACTGGACAACATACCCTAATCAGCTCCTGACGGGCTGTTGTTGCGGGTGGCTAGAGCTTCTAGGAAGTAGTAGGAACTCTAAGCTCAGATCAGATAGTTCAGTGGACTGCGAGGCAGTTCTGATTATTATAAGTGTAAATACAAGATTATTCGCAGTTACAAGGGAAGTGAACTCGCAATGTCTGGAGCTGGCGAGACCATATATACCGGACTACCAACAAGGACCCGTGACTACTTGTAGCCAATGTGATCATGGAGGATATAGTATCTACCTTGGTAACCTCAGGTAGGATACTCAAATTCATCCTCGCATCGTGTCAAACGGCGACTTTACCATGGCCCATCGCAAATACTGTCAGTTAACCAAGACATCAACCCTAATTACGGCATACATAGCACACAGAATCCCACGGCACACACCAAGCACGCAACGGAAATGACAAGTCTTCGATGTTGTCGCGATTCAAGAATAGCAGATACAAGAACCGATGATAATGATGATTTGGCGCATATCGCTTTTGCTTGCTCCCAGCGCTAAAATATGCAATGCGATTCGATTCGATGCGACGCAAGGCGGTCACTACGCCGTGCGCCAGACCCCGGAGACCCAGTGATATTGATGATAATGACGATGACAACAATGAAGCATGGCCTCCCATTTCTACTCTCGAATAATGCCCGGAACGCCAAACGCTGAAACTCCTACTCAAAATGCAATGCATTCTGCAGGCCTGTGACACGATGGGTGATGGATGACTGGCGTAGCACGGCGCCTTTGCCTTGTGGCGGCGCCAGGGCGAATCTGACGAGCTGCAATCGCCCGCTTGCCGAAGAAACTACGCACCACAGCTGAGTATCCCGTGCTGGACGAAGTTCTATCGCGCTATCAGACCTCATCAGATCGCGGACATCCTACGTCGAGACTTTTGGTGCAAGTGGTGTGGTTAGAGTCGGTTTCGGAGACGACTCGTCGAGCGATGTTGTGTTGTTAGTAGCGGATGCCGGCTGTGATGGCGGAAGGACATCTGAAATATCGTCAAGTGGAGGGGCCGGGGATCGAGGTGTTTTCGGGTCTTCACCTGCAGCCTTCGATGATGGCTTCTCTGTCGAACCGTTTTCGCTCCCTCGAGGGCTGGCGATGGTGTGGAGTTTCGGTCTCCGCACCGTCTTCGGAGGTTTGGAAGACGCGTCTGCGCTCTTCAATTGGTAAAACTCCTCGTCGTCTTCTGAAGTATCGACCTCTGGTGTCGCGGGGGGTCGAGTCCTTCTTACCCTGCGCTTTGTTTCGGATGTGTCTGACGATTCCAACGACAGACTTCTGCTCCTTGCGCTCTGGTAGCTCTTTCTGCCGTAGATCGAGGCGGTATTCCTCCTCGACTCTGATCTGCTGAAGGTCGGAGTTAATTCCAGGTCGGAGGGTAGCTCACCGCTCCGAAGCTTCGCCTCCATAGCCCTCTCCTGCAGCAGCCGGCCTAACGTGGGGGCTTCGCTCGTTGTCGTCCTACGGCTCACATGGCTGGCCATACTACCACTACGGCTGACTGGGGCCTTGCCTTCCATGATCTTTGCCGCCGGAGGGGGTTGTAACATCCACTTGTGGCCATCTTGATGGATTGGTCGTTGTCTTACTATTGGTGGATGATAATCGTTCACCGGTGGGTTTTTCGGTGCGAAATAGAACTGATGCCTCTCCTCGTCCGTGACGGGTCTCGGCTCGACGCCTAAACTCGCTTCAATCCGGCGGTGGGCTGATGAACCCGCCTGCTTAATAGCGTCCATCAGCCTGTGGCCGGCTCTCGAGAACTCATGACCCCATAGCTCCTCGTCTTCTCGTTGATACCGCTTCTTGTTCCAATCCTCCGATATGGATGTCGTTTGGCTAAGCGCGCTGTCTTCATGCACGACAGTCGGGGTGCTCCCCGCCACACTCGGCTGATCGTTGCCAGCGCTATTCAAGCCTCGTTGGCTGGTGTTCTTGCTCGAATTATACTTCCTCGCCTGTATGCGAGGGCCCATCATGATCTCTTCTGACCAATACGGATTCGTGTTGAAAGGGTCGGGATGCTGATATGTCTCGGGGTGTTCGGCTCGAAGACGTTCCTTTTCCTTGCGTTCCTCCTTAGCCCTCTCCAAAGATTTCTGGTGGTGTCTTGCTTGCCTGCATGGTGTACAGGCGGCGATATAGAAGATGGCAGACTGGAGAGCAACGCAGAACGACATGTCGAAAATGGGTGTGGCGTGCTGTCTGGGCTCCTCAGGCTAGTGTCAAGGGAAAGAAATAGGTGGCCACACTGTACGGAACCGTTTGAGCTAGCTCGAAAGACGAGTAGATTCAAGCGACCAAGGTTTTTACCTTGGACTGCATGAGGTGTTGGAGTCTTGGGTAATACACTGCAAGGGTGAGGGCTTGACTGCGGTTATGTGAGAGATCAAGATTCCAATTGACCAACATGTCACGGGGTGCGTATAACATGAGGATTCCCGATGTTGCAGGCACATGCGAGGGGTGTCCTGTGGGAAGCTGGATCCTGGATTTTTGACGTAAGAGCATGTGACAATCGACGAAGTGCGTTTCTATACGTATGATACGATTGTTCGCAAGATGGAATCCAATATGTGTGCAGTTGGTTGCGTTGAATTGAATTGTTCTCCGATACCAAAGGAAGAGCGGGAACAATTGAATTCAAGGGAGAAACCCGGGTTACGCACGCTCCCTTTGTAAGGAGGTCATTGCAATTAAAATGGGAGAGGGAAAGAGGTTATGTCAGATAACACACCAATACTCAGAAAGTCGAAGTCAAAACGAATGTAAAGTACGAATTCAAGACGTGAATAAAATTATAGACAAAAGAGTGCGGGAAAGCTACAAGGCCCTGAAAGAAAGGTTTCGACCACAAAGGTGAGGCGGATGGGGATCGATGATAGTTTCAGAGGTGTGGTTTTGTTTGACAGAAAGTGCGGGAATCGGGGAATACGAACTGGAGTTCAAGGGATCATACGGATACACATGCTACCAAGCAGGTAGGCATGTACTAAAGCACTAGCTGCAGGTGGGTTAGGTAGATTGCTACGCCATCTCTGTAGGAACACACCAAATCTTATTTATATTAGGTACTAAGCTTATTAGCGTGTGGCTAAGGCTTCCCCTATCTCGCCTATCAACTTGCACAACCCCGCTAGGGGACTCCTCTGGGGACCTCGGGGCGTTTCATTCCCGTCGGGACAGCGGAGACGGAGACCGTTACATTCCAGCAGCTCGTGCTGCCTGCCACTTCGAGAAATCAATCTTATCCTTCTGCGCCGAAGTGCGAAGTACGAGAATGAAATGCAGGCTAAAGCCACATAGGACAGTAGGTACCTACCTACCTAGGTGGTAATCAATCTTATAAGAGAACGATGCCAGCTTGCACCTCCCCACCTTTCGAAGACTCAGCCCCTCTTCGGATCCCAATATCCCAATATTCAGATTTTGCCACAGCCGCCACCACACCCAACCGAGCAAATCAATTTTTGGACAAAGGCAGCCTTCAAAACCCAGGCCCAAGCCATGTGTTTGATCCTTTGTCGCTGATGTTCCTTCATTCCGACACTTGCACATGCGTCGTCACGTGGACCCCTCTCAAATCCGGCGTATCTTGGTAGGTATGTATGGACCGTAGAAAGTGAGTATAAGATGCAGGGGTTTTGAGTGGCATCATTCGCAGCAACCTGCCAAGTCACCAGTTTTCCTCTTAAATCTCGGTCATGTTGTCCGCTCAGCACAATTTAGTCTCACGGCAGAGTGGGGTTCCGGACCGACCAGGGCAGCTGTGCCGCCTTACCCGTCCCGGCACGCATCTTTGTTACAAGTGTGGACAGTATATGTCGTCATCAATCTGCTCTCGTCAGCATATGCGCGCAGGCGATCGAATGCCACGATTGTCCCATCAGCTAAAAGGCCCTCGGTAGAGATCATGGCTCTCTGCGCCAGATAGGTAGCCCTCCCTCTCATTGGCTCATTAGTCAAGTTCAGACGCACTGCGAGAAATGCCTCATCCGCCTCCAATGCTCCCACCGCCAATTCACCGCGGCAAACCTGATTCATCCGTAACTGCATCGCATTTTGGATTTTAAAAAGGCTATTCAACGTTGATGCCTACTGCATAGTTACCATGCACCCAGAGCTGTCTGGGCCGACGCCTGACTCGGCAATGGATAGTCCTCGGATTCTATGACGGAAACCCCCAAAACGAGATTCTGTAACCACAAGACATCTTATATGCGAGCTCCACCGAACCCTTAATTATGATTAAGGTATTTTTCCTGGGTACTCATCTTCCAGCCAATTGAGTCGTTACAATCCGGTTTACCATCAACTTCGAAATCATTAGCATCGCATCAGAGCCGTCCTGGACTTTTAAATGCCCTCAATAGTTCTATGTTTCCTCACCATAGCTCTAGCTCTATAACACCAGGAAGACCAACTCTTTCTGGTGGTAGGGTCAGCGTTGGTTACGTTTCCTGGGCAGTGAGAGACGCAGGAGCATCCAGTCCCCCAAAACCATGCCCTAACTGGCTCGTGAAGGACCTTTGACAAATGAATTTTAATCGATGTCCAGAGAAACCTGCAAGAATGATGAACCGTTCATCCACTTGGGCCCCCACGTGTATCCCACGTTAATCAGTAACCTGAGTCGTCGACAGCCTCTATGGCTCCAATCAGGACGTCTTTCTCTCAGTGGGGCTATACAGCCAAGTAATGCGTCAGACCGGAAGGTAAGTGATAAAGCGGCGTGCAGATGTCACATCCAGGTAGCCGAGTTCTCTCATATTTTGGTTGTAACTTGGTTGGACGACGTGCTCGAGAATGCAAAGTCAAACACACTGTACCTGGATTAATAACTATGAACTGCCCTTTGTCTCTATAGGTAGCCCCAGTCCCCTTCCCTGGGAAGCAGAGAGTGATCGCTTCTCGTGAGACCTCAGCTGGCGAGATATGGGACTCTAGGGTAATAAATTCGACTGTCTTTAATGACGTCTAACGCATTAACCCTTAGTTCAATGCATATGGAGAGTCCTTTGTGCGGTTCTTCAGTTAATGTGTGGAGACGTGGGAGAGGATACAGCTTTTTCAGAGCGAGATAACTCGGCTGCCATCGACTCTGATCCACCATTACAAATCAATTCCTTAGAATTAAACTGAAGCCGCCCACAGCACTCTACAGACACGTCATCGTCTAAAAAACACCCATGAAAAGTCAAAGGAAGAGAGAACACTCCGGAGATCACGCAGTAGGGAGGAATCAAGCGCACACCTCCAGCTCAAAACCCGCGACCCCGACCCGGTCCCCGATGTCCTCCTAGTGGTAATAAGCAGCGGTGCCGTTGCCGCACAACCCCACCATCTACCGCCAGGCGAAGTCGACGTCGGCCGCCGTGTGCACGACGCGGGGGGCTTCCGTGTCGGCCTGGATCAGTGTTCTGGCGCCGCATGTGCTGCACCGCTTCTCGGGGGCCCTTGGGCCATCTCGGTGGGCTGTGGGCGCTACGGAAGGAGCTCGTGGTAGGTCACCCAGCGCCTTGTTGTTGCTGTGGAGGGGCTTGCCACCAATGGCCACAGGAATGGCATATACGCCGTCGGGGACGGACGCGATCCGGACCTTGCAGAGGCCGGTGTCTATTTAACGCAAGGACCATAGACAACCGAGCGAACATATATATACATGGTCCTGAGTGAGATAAATAGGCTGACGACTGAGTGGGAGACGAAAATGAGCGACAGCTCCCACTGTGACTTGACACATCAGCTTATGTGCTGTGAGGCAAGAGGATTGAGGTGAATTTCGGAGGCCATTCTCATTTACGTACAGTTCAGGCTGTCTTGTCAAGCAGACGAATATATCACGCTCTCAACCCCTTGCAGCTGTTAACGTCTCGGGTTCTCTTCCTATAGAGACGCCATTCCCGGCAGATGCGGCCGAAATCTCGTCTATGTGCACCGAGCCTCCGATCACCAACAATACCGAACCGTCGGATCTCCAACGGCAGGAGTTTTTCAATTAACCCAACATCACATACCCGGGATGGAACCTCGTAATTTCACTTACTTAGATATTCATTGTAGATGCCAAGTTGCCACTATGTAGGTGCACCAGAGAAGCAGCCTCCAAGATAACCTACCATTATTTCCATCCGCCCAATCGCATTCGCCACAGAAAAGGGGCCCCTATTGCCGGACTCCCAGAAGATCGTTATTCCTTTCCGAAACCCTATATCAGTGGATCCGAGGTCGCCCACACGAAGTGGGTTCACCTTTTCCTAGATTCTATGTAGCCAATTCGAGCCCTCGAGAGCTGTGTAGCTGCTTCCTAGTGAGCGTGACACTTATCAAACAACTTGTTGGATTCTCCGGAACCGAATAGCCCCCAGATAGGCGTGACACGTTTTTTTAGATTTGGCGGTTGGAAATAAGGGCGAGTAGGACTTGTCAAGGCCTACTGCGACGTACGAGAGCAGGTTGGGCTCCCAAAACTTCGCATATGGATCTCCTTACTGTCATGCATGAGTTGTCAGGGCAGTTTCCATAAGAACAAGCATAATATCGGACAAGCGAGGGCAACCGAAATAAGATATCAAATACGCAACCCCAGATGCATGCCATGACAGTCCGTTTTCCCGCCGCGGGAGCTTAGCTAACAGTCTCTTTCACATGTTGTCTCGGGAGCGGCTTCAAAGGTAGGGATTATTTTCTGCATCCACATAACGGGTAAAGTTCGTACACTCCAGAAGCAACCCTGTCTATCATATCTCACGACCTCCGCTCTACCAGGAAGTACGAAAGATAATCCCAAATTCTCTTCGTATCGGACCCCTATGTCTTGGCGGGATCTTGTTGGGATTGCCTAATGACACGACCTCGTCCTGTGGCGACCCTCCAAACATGAGATTCGTACTTGACCTCCTTTTCGACGGGGATCAACTCGTTTACTTTATCCTTGCAAATAGCGGTATCAAGCGGTATCATGATCATCCGCAGTTATATCAGAGAGAGGAACTAGCGAGCTCTGCCGGTATTTCTGCCTTCTCCGTCTCTGCGTATAGCTCGTAGGCTCCTTAAATACTTTCCCTGCTACCAATTCCCAGCACTCGCTTATCCGGCGATGGTCCCATAAACGAAAAATTATACTTATATAAACAAGACACACTGGAGTGTCCTTATGGTTGATACAATTAGATTTGTTTTCTCATCCTTACGCGGGTCAGCAGTGGCTAGCCTTACTGTTCAATACCGGCGTACAGGTCATCTCCATTCAGTACCAAGATCTCAGAGGCGGCGGCGAGGACAGCATCGCGATATTTACGCAATCTTCTTCTTCAGCAGTACCGTGCACGTTCTCAATCAGACTCCGGACAGAATAATTGGGCCTCCTCTAACCACGAAGATGTACTCAGATTGCTATTATTACCCTGATATATTTCCGAATATTCCTTTTAGTAAAGTCGAATAAATACAAGGTTTCATTTTTCAGACGAAACAAACTAGAAGTCTTGTTGGTTATATATAGATTTGTTTAGATTTTTTGTAATTTAGCCCCTGCATACTCTTCAGGCTGGCCCAACTATTTCGTCCGGAGCCTGCCAGTACAGGGACGAGGGGACGCGTTGTCAAAATGAGTGAATGACCCTCCTATTAAATACATCCGCCGACGTCGTCGCCACAGTAGACCGAGACGTCCGCTGCGATGCTCTGTCGGACTCCAAGCAACGATACCGGGACGCCACCACGTTTAGGCGCTCCCCCCAGAGCATCACGAACGGGTATGAAGTTTGGGCATGCCATGCACTACACAACTGAGAGTGAGATCTCCAATGCACGGCCAACAGCCGTTGCCTTCTCCGACACCGACGTAGCCGGGCGCGTGAACACCGCCGTCCCCGACCTTTTACAGACGAAGAAAGCGGCATACAAGAATCAAGGCCGAAGACAGCAGTACTGCAGCTTCGACGGACTGGCTGGCTCGTGCTGCTCGATCCGCCGATCTAGCGCCCAAGACGCGCAACAGTAAGCGGGACAAAGCTCGGCAGCCTGCCTTGAGGCCCTATCCGCAAGGACCAACTGTATGTAGATACCTAGGCATCATCCCTCAACCATCAGAACCCCCATGCAGAGGACCTGGACATACGGAATGCTTTCGTAATAAGTTATCCAGGACGCTTTCGCACCACCCAGCTTCCCAGCCAGGACGTAATTGCGTAACGAAGGAGCAAAACCACAAAGCGCGGAAACCCGCAGCGGCGGGCTAGGGGTGATCGATCATCTCAGTGTTCAGGATCCCGAGCGCACCGAGGTATAAGCTACCCACCGGCTGCCGCCGCTTCATCTCTTACCCCCTGCGTCAACACGCCAAGAGATGCATCTGCGTGCGGGTTGGGCGGACGCTCCACCGCAGGCGGATGGGACCGACGGACGGACGCGCGTGAGGATTGTCATCGACGGTGGCCGCGCGATGATCGACGGGGCTGCGTTATTAAGATTAAGCTCTGACCAGAACGCCTGAGCTGCTATCCTTTAAGAGTTAGGGCTACCCTATGTAGTCGGTAGCTGGGATAAGGCGGGCTAGATGATACATCTCCCATTGAGCACGTAACGTGATTTTAATACAAAATCTGGCAAGTATAGATATATGGCTGGTATCGGGTTGATGGGCAGTGGATTGATTTTCCCGCTCTTTGCAGCAGCTAGGCGTGCATACCTCAAGCCACCATTAGTTCTATTAGAGCGCGTATTGGCACATCACCATGTCGACACCTAAAACCACAGTTGGATAATGAATATTGTGTCACATGACAATAAAGCAAGAGATTCATATAATAACATCTATAGAGTCCGGTCGCCCGACTCACTCTGTGACTACCTATCTGGAGTCCCCATTTAGCCTATCCTTGACACAAGTACTTCATTCGTTCTCGAATGCTGCCGTCCCCTTCCACCCCACTTGGTCCAAGACCCAATAAACCGATCATCCTTTTGGGCACAAGAAAAACAAACGAAGAAACGCCATTGAAAAAGCTTCATCCCTTGTTCGTGGCACCATGATACCATGGCGCAGACAAGGTCGAGTTATTTTGAGTCACGACCGCATGTATACATGGCTACAAACTGGAACCGTCAAACGTCCCTAGCCGCGCCAACCGGCGGCTGCATGATGCCAGAAACACATAATTCCGACGTAACGAGGATGACCCAGATACCGCAGTCGTTTTTGGCCAACCAGAAATACGAGAGTGCCTTTGCCGCCCAACCCAAGCCCAAGCAGAGTTGGTAGCTTGTGATTACCGATTTCTGCACCTGTACTGCATGTCGCAATATACCAGGACGTGTCTAGCAGGAAGAAAAGAGGGGTTTATGGTCGAATCTAGGCCATGAAATGCTTTCAAATATATGTAAGAGAAGCAGGAGCTGCGGACACCGGATTGCTCAAGTGTTTGTCCTCCATTCATACATCCCACTCTTTCTCAGCGTCGTCATCATTGTCGTCGGTCTCGTCAGGGGTTAAGGCAGCGAACGATGAGGAGCTGCTAGTGATGATGGGCCGCTTGGCAGTAGCCGGAGCAGTCACAGGCTTGCTGGCAGTGGTAGCCGAGGCGCCATTCGTGTCATTAGTGAGAGCGACGGGGATGGCTGAGGACTCGGGAGCAGCATCCTTCTTCTTTCCCTTCTTCTTTGTCTTGACCTCATTCCAAGACTCTTCCTGTCGGAGCATCTCCATCTGCTCCTCTTCCGATGGCACGCCCGACAGCCAGGGATCAGCGTTCTCCTGCTTGTTGTTGGCGGCGGTGGCTGGAGCGGCTGAACTCGTAGGTTCGGCCCTGGGCTTGGGCTGTTGCTCGAAGGTGTCCAGTGGCTGGACGACGTCACCCGTGGTGGGCTTCTCATTCCAAGCATTCTTTTGGCTTGCCGTGAAGGTGGTGCCATCCTTGGCGGCCCGGCCCTCCGCAATGCGGGCCGTTCGTCGCTGCTGCTCCATCAAGACCTTGCGCTCCTTCTCCTGCTCCTCACGAATAGCCTTGGCAGCCTCGGCCTTCTTGCGGTTCTGGCGCTGCTTCTTCGTCTCGACAACTTCGGGGGCCTGCGTCTTCTTCCGCTCCTTAGGCTTGACCGAGTCGGTGTCGGTGAGGCGGAGGACCGAAGGGCCAGGCGCGGACGGCTCTAGCATGTCAGATACGTCCCGGCTATTGACAGCCGCGGCAGTAGGAGAGGTGGGAGGCGAGAGATCATCGTCAGCATCCCCAGCGTGAGAGGACGGGGCAGAGGGTTTCTCGGCCGGTGCGTCAGGGACTTCCTCGGCTTTAGACTGCTTGACGGACTTTGCCCGCTTTTCCTCCGACTTCTTGGTGTTAAATTTGGTTCCACTGTGGGTGTTGGATAGCTGGCGAGCGAACTCGCGGTCGGCTTTCCTCTCAGCAGCCGCATCGTCCTCCCACTTCTCGTAGTTCGGGGTCGAGGAAGTCTCTTCTTTGGGTGCGGCCGAAGGGGCCTTCGGCTTCGGCTTTTGCTTGACGGCCTTCTCGGCCTTCTTCTTGGCATCGCTAGCAAGGGAGGCAAGATCAGCCGACCGTTGTTGTCTACCGGGCTGTTTTAGTAAACCGCGGGCATTGCCCTTTGCAAAATATTTCTGATATGCAACGAATCCAATAAGGATAATTACAGCCCATCCACCATAAGTGGTGATTGGCGAGATAGCGCTGGACTTGTCCATGACGTGTGTATTATAGGAATGCCGCCACTAGGAAAGGTGATCGGGACGAAGCTGGCAATTTAATCGAGATTATAATGCGAAATTGCGGTGGAGGCGTTGACGTCGGGTGTAACGGTCACCCAAAGGATGAAAGGTGGCAAGATCGTCGCCAAAGAGTGAGAAGGTTGGTGGTTGCCGACGCTGCTTTCAACTGCGCGTGACGAAATGATATACGAGAAGAATAAAGTACCAATGAATACGCTTTACCAACGACGGAAGTCACGTCACCGATTTAAGGGGAAGCCGGTCAGGAGGATAGAGAGTAGACGAAGCTGAGATGAATTGTGATTACTGATCGAACGAAAGAAGAGAAGTGACAGGAGTTGTCGCTCCTAGATGGAAGGGAGCCGGCACTGTAGAGCTTGTACGGCCGAGGCGAATTGAGGCTCAAATGATATTATCGGATGTCAAGCTGTAAAAGTAGAAGCAGAAAGACGTGGTTGAAGGGGAAGGGCGAGCTCTGCTGTCACTCAGCGTGATTCGAGGAAGAAGATGGGGAAGATTGTCGTCACCGAGGCAGCTTTGGGATAATAGAATATGGATGGGGGGGAGATAGAGACGAGACAGATAGTAGCTTGAACCTTCATGCAGCAAGAGGTCTGAGATCCAGGGGTTCATTCGCCATTCACCCTTTTTGGAGCGTTGATATTATTATTAAAGTTAAGGTAGGATATCCAACCTTAGCAGTACCTCCCCAAGCGATATTGCGCTCTGATAGGTGCTACCGCACCTGCTTGTGGTGTAATGTGGTCATGGACTGTGGCGTCCATAGACTGTTGAGATCTGGCCACTATGGCCTTTCCTTTTGATGGTGATGCACTAGGGACGTATTAGGCTTAACGCAATCAGAATGGGGAAAATTAACCGCTGTTTAGCGTAAACTTAAGCGGATCTTCACAGTGAACTGATGACGGATCCATACTGTTGCTGCGGTCCATCGGTTAGAGTAGGTCCGACATTCGATTCTGGGGTTCCAAGGTTATGGGGGATGCGTATGTGCCCTCCGAACTTAATCCACAAAAATGTTCAAGGCCAAAATATAGTGGGCATTGTGAATAGCTACACGAGGTAATCTTATAAAGCCGAGAACTTATTAGATTGCAGATCTGGAGATCTACCTAATGCATTTGTCCTTACTATCTGTGCTTTTTAGCCGAGGCACAGACTGAGAAGTGGTAGAGAGTATCAAGTCAGTAGGTCAGGTTTCTTGTCAAAGGGACAACCCAAACTGGCTATAGCAGACTGTAAAGGAATCAATATGACATATCATGCACCTTGGCATCAATCAGTCTTCCATACATATGTTCGGAAACCACCCAGTAATCATCTGGCATATGCGGGCCAATCTATCGCGTCCTATCCGGTGCGGGCTCGGGGTTGCACAGCCTCGGAACGCAAGGGCCGCAGTTCGCACCTCTCACAAGGGAGAGCGTACCTGCACCTTACATGGCAGCTAAGTGTTACGGAGGCATCTATAACGGTCGAACCAGAATCTGATGTCGGTTCTAAGATGGACGTTCGTTGTGCGATCCGAGGATGAGTCTGTATAAGTTTTGGCCTTGAAGGCTTCTCTCAAAAAACACGTAAGCAAAGGGGGTAATAACTGATATGGATGCTATTAAGCTTATCTTAGTACCGCTACTGTGTTTTACTAATAATAATGTTTATACCAATCCCGCCCGGCTTGCCGTAGCCCTCCGGCGGTAACCGGCATAGGCAATTGTGTGCTTTCCTCGATGATATCTGCCCTGCAGGAACAGTCGCAGCACTTGTCAAACTACTTGGGTCCACTGGTAGTTGCTCTGATTAGAATTTCTGCGTGAATGTCTCTTTGTCTTGCTTCCTACTAGATACGAGTTGGGATATGTCCAAGTAATAAGATGCTCCCATTTAACCAGACCCGGCCAAGATCAGCTGAGATAAGAAAGGGCTCCCCGCAAAAGAAGAACCCCGCCTGGAAGAAAGCGACGCCGCATTATCAGCACTTGGGCTGAAAGCCATCATACCTTTAAAAGGCCCTTTTAACTGCTCCAATTTCATCTGAAGATATGGCTCCAAAGAGCAGGGTCATCATTGACACCGACCCAGGTGAGCTTGAGAGACGGATTTTATGGTAGCGGAACGAACATGCATCAACTAATGCCTTGTAGGTGCTGACGATGTCCTGGCCATCCTCCTGGCCCTGGCCTCCCGGCCGGAGGAGATAGAACTTCTCATGATCTCCGTGACGTACGGGAACGTGCAGGTGGAGAGCTGCCTGCGGAACGTCGTCGGCCTGTTCCACGTGCTGGACAAGGAGATGGAGTGGCGCGAGTCGCGGGGCAAGCCCCTTGGGTTCGACGTGCTGCGGAACAGCAGGCCCATCGTGGCCGTGGGGCCGGAACACGCCCTCGAGGAGGAGCTGCTGATGGAGGACGGCTTCCGTGAGTTATCGTGGGCCATTTTGCCGCATCGCCGATGAGTGTTGCTACGGCTAATCAGGAAAATCACAGATGGTGCGGACGGTTTACATGGTGTCCACGACGCTGTGAGTGAGACGTATACGGCCCCCCATGAGCGGCTGCATGACTGACAGGGAACAGCATCCTCACCTCTCGCCTGCTGATACTTGGAAAGCGTTGTTCAAGGATGGCTTACCAGCTGCGGAAGAGGATCCAGCATTCTACCAGTACTTTACACCGTCCAAGACGCCAGCACACCAGGAGATCCTCCGTATCCTAAAGGAGGAACCCGCGGGCACAATCACCATCTGTGCCGTCGGGCCCCTGACCAATCTGGCTATGGCTGCGGCGGAGGACCCAGAGACGTTCCTCAGGGTGAAAGAGGTGGTCGTCATGGGAGGCGCGGTGGATGTCGAGGGCAACATCACGCCCGTTGCCGAGTTCAACACATATGCGGATGCCGTCGCTACGGCACGAGTCTTCGCCCTGACGTCGCCAACGCCCTCGTCGACGATGCCTCCCGTTCCCGAGGACAAAGCCACCCTTGCGCCGTACCCGGAGAAGCTCTCGAGGCAGCTGGATCTGAAGCTGATGCCGCTCGATATCACGACGCCGCACCTCCTGAACATGAGCTATTTCCTCGAGACGATAGAGGAGCAGCTCGCCATCGGCAGCCCGCTGGCCATCTGGATCAACACGTTCATGGCCGGCATCTTCCGCCAGATTAGCTCCATGGTCGGCACCGAATTAGAACCCGGGCTCTCGCTCCACGACCCGCTTACGATCTGGTACACCCTCGACCCGCAGAATCCCAAGTGGAAGCTGCACAAGGATGCACCGGAGGATATCCGCGTCGAGACGTCTGGCCAGTGGACGCACGGGATGTGCATCAAGGATCGTCGTTGCAGAGTGCGGCCTCCGAATATAGGCCTGGATGAGGTACCCGGTGACGAGTTCGGGTGGTTGAGCGTGAAGAGGGGCAATAGGATCAACAGGTTTGTTGACAGCCCGGGTTTCGAGGCCTTTGCGCCATTCCTAATGAAGCGACTGTTTGGGTAAGGTAGATGAGAAGGATTATATAGACGCATAGCAGATGGCATAGCAGATAGTGATGGGCGACCCAGTGGAGTACGCGCAAATGGACGACATAAAAATGGTCAGCAAGACGCAAAATGTGGTATCATTAGACAACGTGCGTACCCTATCGAGTAACTCGTAAAACCATCTTTCAGAACACGTGTATCCGCACCTTTTCCTTAACGCCATGTATGCAACCAAGTAGAAACACGCTGGGGGGGTAATGTTGTCACACCCGAGCTATAGCCGCCTATATATGCTTGATCCCCCCGATGGCCGAGCCTTTGACCGCTTTCCAGTTGATGCTCTCATCGAGCGGCTCGTCAACTAGTCCTACCAGGCAGACGTTGTCGCCTCGGACTAGGTACAGGCCTAACGGGATCTCTTCCGAGGGCTCATTGTCGTCGGGATCGCGGATGACACGCTCGACCGTCTGGCTGAGCACCTGGAGAGGGGTCGAAGTCAGTCGCTAGTTTCCAACCGCACTCGTTTGCAGATCTTAGGGGCTTGCTTAACTTACCAGGTTGGTGGTCTGGTCACAGCTCAGAAGCTTCCCCACCAGGGTTCGTGAGTCGGCCGTGATAATGCACACCTTCTCTAGAGGACTTGTCAGAATCGCGGCTGTGAGCTCTGATGCGAACGGTAGCATGAGAAGTGCGCGAGGAAGTCATTGAGCCGGAAGCGGGCACTTACTGTCGACGTAGCTGTGGAGGTTCGACATCTTGATAGCGGGCAATGATAGCCACGATTCTTCTTAGCCAACTACCTGCTTGACCGACCTGTCGACCAGATTACCGGGCTTGCCAAGTCTCGAACAGGGATTGAGTTGTGACGGTGCCAGCTGGAAGGAGGGCGACGGAACGTGTGAGTGTTCGTTCAAATAACAAATGCACACGATCTAACTCACTCAGGTAGCTGGAGCTAGAGAGACTCAACCTCATGTGAATCGGTACCACAGATAGGATAGGTCTTTAACATGATTCGCCTCCAGCTACAGTACCTGGGTACCTAGGTATTGGACCCCGCTGATCGGAAGATCGGTGATTAGATTCTTCCGCGTTCCTACCTGTACCTATCCATCCAATTGAAGTGGTCAATGCGCGCATGTAAGCATTCATTCTTCGGCGCTTACGTACTTCATGTGCAGCGTATTTTCTGTGAATTGGAAGGCTGCGATCGAAAATCGTGGGCTTGGCCAATGATAACTTGATAAATTCTCATTGACTTGGAGAAGTTAATAACGGAATGGAAGACGAGCGTTATGCTGATTTGGTTGGACCGAACAAGGCCTGTATAGCGCCTGGTCATGGCGGTCGTGAAACAGATTGATGAGGTAAGCACCCGACCGTTTTGTTTCAATCGAGCGGTTGCCAAGCTCCGCTGCCAAGCATGATTGGCGCAGCCCTACGAGGGAGTGTGGGATCCACTCGGACACGAGGCATCTGACTTGCCCAGAGCATGCACTTGCAGGGTCCAGTCCTCTAGTCCTCCGGACTACGGGGAACGGAGGACCTGTCAACTTCTGGGCACACAAAACATCCCATCCGGTTCTGGATGGCACACGGCCAGGAGCCGCAGGTGCTCCCTTGTTGATCGGTTTGTACTGGGAAGGAATCAGCGTCTTCCAGTTCCCACTGCCCAAGCCCCCAATCCTGTTCTTGCTATAATTCACTGGATCCCACTCGTTTTTGTCCAGCCCACTGGCTTCTCACCAACTATCACAAGCTTCATTCACGTGGCTCGGTACCATCCGTTCACTTCGTCTTTGTCTAAGACTGTCAAGTTCTTCCTCTTTGATTCTTTGAGTGTAGGCAAACACCGAACAACTTCATTGTCATTCATAAACAAGGTCCACTCTTGCACCAACATTGCCTCTAGCCGAGAGCCACTTCTTTACGGACTCAGCCCTCTGGCTATATATAGAGACTGCAAAGACATTGCACAGACCATTCTTTCGATCCTACTCTCACCAACTAAGCCTTCTTGAAGCCCGCTCTTCATGGTAGACCCGTTCGACACGGCACCGCCGCTTTTCAATTCAATACACAGCCTTCTCCACTACTTATTTATAATAGAGCAAGGTCTCTCAAAATCTTACACCAAAACCAGCAAAGCTCTCAGAACTCCAACTCAATAAAGCAAGCTCTCCTACAAAACAAAAGCACAATGAAGTCCCAGCTCACCGCCGCCGCAGCGGGATTCCTCCTAGCCGGCACCGCGCTCGGCTTCCCCGTGATCCCGCCCCATCGGCACATCAGGACCGCCAACGGCACCAGCGCCGCGGAGATCATCGCGCAGATCGCCCCGAAGACGGTCTCGTGCGATCTCGTGAAGACGCCGGACTGCCGCACCAACGTGGAGATCGCGCCGCACATGATCCGCTCGTTCCAGAAGTACAGCGTCACGAGCGCCGCCGAGATCGCCGGCGTCATCGCGCTGACGGCGTTCGAGTCGGTCGACTACAAGTACAAGCGCAACCAGTCCCCCGGCCGTCCCGGCCAGGGCACGTCTAACATGCAGATGTTCCCGTTTAACCTCGGGTACGCCCGCACGTTCGACGAGCTGACGGAGCAGGTCGCCGCGCTCGGCCCCATCTCCGAGGTCGAGGGCGAGGACGACGACAAGAAGAACCAGCTGCTCGACTTGGTTGTCCCCGACGAGCGCAACTTCGGCTCCGGCGCCTGGTTCCTGACCGCCAAGTGCACCTCCGACGTTCGCAACCAGTTGAAGACGGGCACTGACGCCGGTTTTGCCGCCTATATGGGCTGTGTCGGTGTCGAGGTCACGCCCGAGAGAGATGCTTACTGGCAGAGGGCCAAGCAGGCCTTGAACCTCTAAGCGCATCAAACATGCCAGATGAAGTGGAGCTGGAGCGTGGTCAACAGGCCATGGATAATGACGGAAATGAATGAGATGTTCTGACAGATTCACCATACCATTTAATGCTTGTTTTCACTAACGCGAGGTTGGGATATTTGCGAAGCCATCATTCGTGAACAAATCCTGTGAGCAAAATATATAGAGGCTTTAGCTCACGAAAAGACTCAAACGTTGCTTAGCTGCACATCTCTGTCGTTGTCTACCGATATCCCTGACTAGCATTGAAATTGTGATCATGATAGACAGTGTTGAGGGTGAGAATCGTGGTGAAATATAAGCACTACACAACCTCCTGTAGTCTTCTAAATCAACGTACACTAATGGATCAATTGGATCCGTGCGCTCGGATATCTCCACCTCCCAATTCCGACATATCCCCTTGAAGGCCAAAGGCGTTAGCGCTTACAATTTTTTGATGGTGTGTGATACTCTTTTTTTATTCGCCCACACTGACCCAATCAACTTCTTCAGAAAAAGCTACTTTTAGCCACACCTATTTTGCGCTATGATACATGTACCAACACCGGTCATTATTACAAATTGCTACATCACATTTAATATAACGAAACCTTATCTATTAAACTCGCTGCCGATTTACAATACCATCACCTGTAACTTAAAGCTTTACTTGCCGAATACTATAATAAAAATGCTCTAAATAAGTCTAGCATTTTAAAACAGATTTCCTTAAAATTTTCCGATACTAATTAATAAGTTCTTCCATATTACTAATACGAAAAAATTCGCTAAAGATCTCTGTCGTTCGTTAAAAAGTGACCCGAAATATTAAACGCTTTTAATAACTAGTTCTTTACGAAAAACAATTACGTTTTAATATGATTTCTATATAAGTTTACCTTTATTTTTGCCAAAAAAAAACAGTTATTAACGATAATATAAAGCAGGAAATTATATATAAAAATTTGAGCTATATTACGCCAAAATCTATAATCCTATTTGAACGTAAACTTTTGTTAATTATCGAAATTAACGCCGTTTATATTAAAATTATATTTATAAGTAATTCGAAACATTATAACCGTTTTTTCTTCCAATTTTTTCAAATTAATAAATTACTTTGTTATTATATAATTCTTTCAGACGATATTGTAACGAACCTGTCATACATCCATCTGGGGGTATGAGCAGTATCCGAAATGGGGTCTTGATTTGCAGGTAACAATAGGGCGAGGAATGATTCAGTGGTCTGTTCGTTAAAGAGATTTAAAGACTCTTCCCTCAATTAGAGAACGGTGCAGTTGCCTCTGACTGAGAGCTTAGATTGATAGCTAGGGAGCGAAAAACCAAGTAGGTGGCTATTTACATAAGAAACCTGAAGCTTTATACCTCCTTTTATTCTGCTGGTGTGATACTGATCTCTTGGATCTGTTAGATTACCTAGATCACTGTGATCTGTGTGATCTAATAGATCAGTTAGATCACTCTAAGTCACGTGACTTAGAGTGTGGAGCTTTCCCTTTTCTGCAGCCCTGGGGCCTCCAGAACGGGTCTACTCGGGGATCCGTAACAGATATCCGTTATTATTAAACCTTTTTCGCGTAATTACAAAAATAAATATAACAAAAAATAATTATCGAAAAATACATTATATAAAAGGTTATAAGTGCTTTTAAGCTTATCGACGAAAAAAAAAACAATTAATTATTAAGTTAAATTTAAAAAATCGTTACTTTTTTTATTATTTTTTTCTTTCGTCTATAAAACACCAATCGAACCTTCGCCTTTATCTGGATTATAACCTATCTATATCAAAAATAACTCGTAAAAAGCCAGAACTCAAATTTTAAAATCGGTATTATTAACTTTATTCGAGATAATAATATTAAAAAGCGATTTTTTGTAATACTTTACGATATACTTATTTACGTTAATATTATTTCTTAGAACGTATAATTCGAAAGTTATTTATTATATCTATTTAGCCTATTTATTACAATGTTTTAAAAATAATCTAAGTTAACGTTTGTAATCCCACATCCGAAACCTTCGATAAAAAGCTTATTATCGATTTCGAAAAAAAAGCTAATAATCGGATAATACGGAGTATAATTCAAATCGATTTAATACGCGTTAACAAATATTTTCTTATAATTACATATATAAATTAAGATAAAAAAATAAATATAATTTTTTAATATACATATCGTATTATTAATAACTTCGAACGTATAACATTTTTTCTTTTTATTCGAATGCGAAATTATTTATTTATCGTATTTATTTTTTAACTAATTAATATAAAATTTTTTTTAACAACCTAAATAATAACGACCTTATTTAAATTTTGCGTTTATTGAAAATTAATAACTTAAAATAAATTCCAATAAATGAATTAAATTGCGCGTTAAAACAGAAAGTAACTTTATTTATAAAATTTTTTTATACGCGTCAAGGTTTAGCTTTACTGCAGGGGTTTGTAATTTTATTTTAACGTTTATAACTTTCCATTTCTGTCCTATTTTACGTTGATTTTGCACTAAAAACTGACAAAAAACAAGATGTTAAACGAAAGAAAAAAATAGGAATATCGTTTACGTTAATACTCAAAATATCTTTGCACTTATGTTTCTATGCTGTAACGCAACTTAGTGGAGCTTTAGTGGGCGTTTTTCGGGGCTATAGTGGGTTCAGTTTCCGTTTTAAGCCTAGAACCTTCTGAAAATTGTTAGCCGAGACGTCTTGTGACCTTCAAGGAGATATTGCCACCCCTTGTGCCTTCCAAATCCAGTAACTTAACAACTATGATATGGATTTGGATAAGGCTGTTTCCGTTTTCGTCGCCGACCGTCGCCGTAACGAGGAATTCAGTTCGGAAGTCCGAGCCTTTATAATTGAGGCCGTAGTTATAGGTTGAACCTAAACCCGAATGACCGTAGCTATAATGATAAAACGTTAGCAAATCGAGAAATAACTTTAACGTTTTATTATATATAAAACGGTCTATAACTTGTTATAAGGATATCGTTAATAAGTAATTCGAAGTTATTTAATTTTATATTTTTATTAATTAGGCTGTTATTATTTTCGAAATACGTATCGTAATTTTCTCAAAAAAGGTAATTAATATTAACCGGTTAATAATACAATGCTTTTTTCGTATATTTCTTTTAAACAAATAATACGCGGCGAAAAAAATTAATTTTATAATCAGTAACGTATATAAACGTTTAAAATGTATTAACAAAATTTTCAAACAATATATTAAAAAGTTTCTTTTTCATTTTATCGTTTAACGAATATTTCGTATAAAATATACTTAGATATTTAAATTAATAAATATTTAGCTTATTATAGAAACTTTATAAATAGAATTTAGTAAATTCGAAAATCTATAAGAAAATTGCTTTTTTTATAGTTTAAAAAATAATATAATAACGTAATAAAAAATAATTTATTTTCTTATCGTTTTTTATGAATAAATGCGAATTCGCTCGGCAGCAAAGTTATTTTTCAGCGCTATATCGAAATTTTTAAATAAGACTTTTTTTCTTATAAAAGTTAATATTTTTTTAAATTAAATTTTTAATATATAAAATTACCGCTGTTAAAACGTGCTTCGAAAAATATAAGATTTAAATATTCGAATAATTGTTATATTCGCCCGATTTAAACCTGATCGAATATTTTTGAAATACTTTAAAAAATAAAATATACGAAATCCAAATCGAATTCTGATATTTACTTTATAACGAAAAGAACTATTATCGTATATTTGAAATAATTAAAAATAAATAATTATAATTAAATCACCGCTTGATACTAAATTTATTAAGTTATTTTTTAATAAATTAAAAGTCGTTCGTTATATTTAGAGATAATACATACGGTTTTAAAGTCTAGCTTTAAAGCTATATCATTGTTAGAGATTCTACGGTTACGATTATAGTAATCAAGTTTCGAGATATAAGTAACTAAGAAAATTCTCTAGATTTTTAGATAAAAATAGTAAAACAATTATATTTATATAAATATACGTATTTCATAATTGGTTACTTATAATAAATAAAGATTTATTACTTTATTTACGTTATTTTATATATTTCGTTATTTTTATAAAGTTTATATAATAGTTAATAAAGAATACTTATTATATACGTTTAGAATTACTTTCACTTATTTTTATCGTTTTTTACTTATTTGAAAAAATTATATAATACAAGTAATATCTAATACATTTAATATTTATAATAATGTCTATAGTGGCAAAGTTTTAAAAAATACGATAAATCTATATTTTTATCGCTTAAAATCTTAATTTATTAACAGATAACTATAAATACGCGTTAGTTGATAACTTTTCAAAAAAGAAATTTAGACGTCGTACTTGACAATTTTTACAACATAAAAGATATTTTTATATTATATTAAAAATATCTTTATACATTTATAAAAGCTTGAAAGAGATTTTTAATATTTAATTTAAGTTTACTATTACGTTCAAAGACTTTACTAGACTCGAAAAAGACTAGGTAAACTAACTCGTTGAACTTTTCATTGCGATCGAATAAACTTTAACAAACCAACTATTTTTCCCAATTTTTAGAGACTAAAAAAGACCAAAAGGTTATTTATAATTGATGATTTACTATAAATAGCTATTTATCTAACTTTCGTTCCTTAGTTACTAATTTAATTTTATAATTAAAAATAATCGTTTTTATTATAAAAAAAATCTCTCGATATTTTTAACGAATAAACTATCGAATTATTCCTTGCTTTATTGCTATTTATAAATCAAGATTCTTTTCGAATATTGCTTATATTTTTAGATAGATATTTAACAAGTTCGTTATCTTTTGATAGCTTTTTAATTAATAGTGGACGAATAACTTATCGCTTAATTAAAGCATAAGCTCTTTTAAACTTAGTATAAATCATAGTATAAAATATTATTTAAATGATAAATAACAAACTTAATTTTCGTTATTAATCAGGAATAAATTAGTAACTAAATTAAATAAATTACCCCTTATTAAAAAATACTTGAGTTAATTAATAATATAGCACCAATAATCACTCGATCACAAAGACGCTCTCAATTTTTTAAGCAATAATCTACTTTTATAAAAGATATTATTAAAAATTAAATATTTAAGGTTAAAAAGATTAAAGAAAAGAAGAAAAATATAAAGCTAAATAGAAGGGTAAGAAAAAAGAACTAATATTCGATAAGAAGCTACATATTTTAACAACAGAGATTAGAATCTTTAAAAGAAAATGCGCAATATATTCGACAATAAGAAGCCTTAACTTTGCTGTTATTCGATGCGAACCAATTATAAAAAAGCACCATTTCACATTTTAATTACTATTAAATACTAGATGTTAAAAGTTATAAACTAATTCTATTTAAGTTTTATAATAGATTTATACATGTAAAAAAATTCCTAGTTTAAGCTAAATTTTATCTTAACTTTTTCAAAAAGTTTTTAATAGAAAATTATCAGAAGTAATAGTTATTTAGAAATTATTCGCCGGAAATGTTTTGTTATAATTTAAACCCATTATAAAGGATTATTTGCAAAATTATTTTAACGATTTTTAAATATGCTAAATTATATCTTTAGAAAATATCGATATTTTAAAAGAAAAAAAAAGCAAACTTTATTCGAAAGCTTAAACAAAGAATAATATATACTTAAGCAGTTTTATTTTTGTTCGTTAAACTAAGTTAATATTTAAGTATACAATCGAGTTTAATCGTTAAGCAGTAATTTTGAATTTGCTAAAAAGATATTATTTTATCTTTATTACTACAGCTTAAAACTTTAGCTTAAAAACTAAATATATATAGAATCTAAAATTAGGTTTATTGCAAAATATACGAATAAGATTATTATTGCAGATAGACGTATTTTAATCGATAACTTAAGAAAAAAGAGCATAGTAAACGAAATAATAATAAAAGTTCTAATAGCTAAATTAAAAAAGATAAAGATAAGCCTTAAAAAAGTTAGTACTATTTTAAAAGAACGTAAAAAGGATAAGTTAAATATAAAATGGGTTAATTATAGTAAAAAAGAGTATTTCAAGAATAAATATCGTTTTTTAGCTAAAAAAATTCTAAAAACAAAGAAATTTCTTAACTTTAGAAAAAACTAAAACGATTAAGTAAGAAACGGATAGTAAAATACAAAAAAGTTAATTTGAATTTTTCTTTTTAGCTAGAATTTATTATTGTTGCGATTATATAAATTCGCAGCAATATCTTAAAGTCCAATAATTATTTTATATACTAAGATTTTAAAGTTAAAGGCTATAAGTATTATTGAGAATAAACGATTTCTAAAATAATTATTAGGTTAGAATATCTTTGTTATTTCGATATATAAAAATATAAGATATATAATGAATATGAACAGTTCTACGTAGATATTAATAATTATAGATAATTATTTCTCAAGCTTTATAAATTCTCTAAATATATTATATATTTAAAGAAGCCTCCAATAGATCTTTATAATTTGTTATTTTTATTAAATTTATTATAATAACAATCATTTAAATTACTTACGTATATAAGAAAACTAACCAAATACTTACGAAATTAGACAATAAATATAAATATATAAACGTTTCCTCATAATTAAAATATTTTAAGTTATATTATTAATATTTCATTTTTAAATAAATTTTAAACGCTACATTGGCAATATATTTATATTATTTTCCGATTTTTTAAATATATGAGGTAATAAGATTGCAACGCTAGCTACAATATTAAAAGATTAGCAATTCCAAACCCTAATTGGGGTTTGGACACCCTAATCCACTTTATAAGAGCTAGCTGTGCATATCATCACAAAATATAATATGAACTTTTCAATATGAAAATAATTTTTACAAAAATTTAAATCTGATATTTTAAAATTCAAACACTACGAATTTAATAATTATACTAAAAATATATCGTTATCTTTAAGTACAACCTACGTAAAAACGAAAGCGATATAAATATATAAATAAATATTATACAAAATATGCTATAAAAAAGGCTCGAAAATAGAAACGCATTTTCGCGATTAAAATATACTAGTTAAAAAAAGTTAAAAGCTTTCGAAATTAAGGTATTAACGAGCTTATTAATACAAAGGCTTATATAAAATAAACAAAGAATACGTAATTAAATTAAAGTCCTTTTTTAGTATAAAAATAAACGTTTAAAGCTATAATCAATACGGAAATAAAAGGTAATTTTATTTTTAATAATAAAAAAACAGTATATTTTTAAAAGTTTAAGTTAATATTATATAACTTATTTACGACAAATAGAAATTTGTTTAAGTGCAAAAATAAACGAATATTTCGAAAAATTAAGCAACTTTGCATTGAAATTTAAAGACAATAAAAACAGCTTTCGTTAAATATAACGAATATTTTAAAATACGATATTATTTTAAAAACAATTTAATTTCATTTTAGTAATTTACGGATTAATTAAAAAGATACATGTTTTTCAGAACAATAAAATAATATTTAAGAAAGCCTTTTTTCGAAATTTGCTATATAAATAAAAAGGTTTACATATTATATTAAGCTATTATTATATAGTTACAAATATTATAAAGTACTAATTAAAAAGTATATTATTTTAAATTTTATAAACTCTAGTACATAAACTGTGAAGAATTAAGAGTATTATAAAAATATATAATTGAATTTAAAAATATTATATTTAAAATTTTAAATACGCGAGAGACTATTTAGTTTTTATAATACTTAAATTTAAGAATAGCAAATAATAGATTAACTAAGACAAAAATTTCGTTTATCGATGTATAACTAATTATAAATAACTAAATAATAATAACATTAAAAACGGATACTTTTTAACTCTTCTAAATATCTTAAAAATACTACTAAAGCAAAATGATTTACGATATTTAATTTCTAAAACGGTTATATACTACATCTAAATAATTAAAAAAGAAAAACAAAAAACCGCTATTAAAATAATATACGAATATTATAAATATCGAATTATACTTATAGCACTTATTAATATCCTTATAAGTTTTTAACAATTAGTTATAATTATGTTTTAATTTTTTTTAATAATTTTATATTTGTATACTTTAACGATATACTTATTAATTTAGAAACGTTAAAAATACCTAAAAAAGTTGGTTCGATATTCAAAACTGTAGACAAAATAAATATCCTAATTGACTTAATAAAAAGCATGTAATATATCTAGAAACTAGATTTTCTGAGATTTAATTTTAATTTCGACCAAATTTAAATTTAGGACTCTAAATTCAAGGTAATTAAAAATTAACCGATTTGTAATAAGGTAAATAATATAAATATTCGATAAAATTTAGAATTTATAAGGCATTAACGTAGTTTAATTAAAAGATATAAAGATATAATTATATTATTATACAAATTTATTGTTAAAAATATATTAAAAAAGAATTTAAGTTTTTAAGAAAACTAAAAGGTTTTTGTTAAAAATTTAAAAACGAAATTACTAAAGTATTAATAATAGAATTACGTAACGCCGACAAAAAGAAACGTTTAAAAATCGACGTATTAGATTATACTTTAAGCGTTATTTTGAAATAGTTAAAAGAAAATAAAAAATAATACTTAAAGATTTATTATTTCAAACTGTTCCAAAATCTAAAATTTAAATATATAATTTGCGATAAGAAATTATTTTTTAATAAAACAACTTTTTTTTCGACATTTATTTCCACTTGAAAAATTTTATTCGATTTATAACAGTATAAGATTTAAATAAGCGATACAAATTTTAAATAGTTTTTTCAATTAGATTTAATTATAAAGTATATTACATTAAAAGAAGAAAATATTTAAGCCGATATTTTTAATTATAAAAACAATTAAAAATTTATTTATTTTAAACTAAATTATAAATATTATAATATAATAGTTATCATGATACTATATAGCTATATAAAATACGAAAGAAATTAACTTCTAAATTATGAATGCGGTTTGAAAGATTTATAATATAAAATTTAAGAAAACTTTTAAAAAATAAAAAAATAATAAAGAAATAAGTGCTATATTAGTATAAATTTATATTTCTAAGAATTTACAAAAATAGTTCGTAAAAGAAATTCCATTAGGATTTATTATATAGATATTGAGAAATTTTTAATATTATTAAATAATTGTAAAAGAAATACGACTTTTTAAAATTACGACAAATAATTAAACAAATTATTAAAAATTATGTTATTTATAATAAAGTTAAAATAACCTATTATAAACCTTACGAATTATTATAATTTATTAATATTCTTAATAAGATCTAGAATATTATAACTTGAAATTTTATTATTAATATGTTTTTATTCAAAGATTTAATTATACCATTTAAAAGAAACATAACGATAAAATAATTAACTTATGCTTTTAATAAAAACTATTTCGATATATATAATACACTACAAAAGTCATTTTCGATAAAAATAAACTTTTTACCTCTAAATTTGACACTAGTTTTTAAATAAATAAATATTAAATTTAAAATGTCAATAATATATTGCTATTAAACGAATAGCTTAATAAAGTACCTTGATTAATCATTGAAATAATATATTTGAAATTATATTTTATATTAACATAGTAACTATATAAAAGTTTTATTTTTAATATAAATAATTTGTAATATATTACGCAAAGAAAATATAAACGTATCTCTTTATATTATTATATCGAGTTATAAGACGAAAAGTTAACGGCCATAATAAGTATTAGTTGAAATCTTAAAAAATTACTACGATTGCTTTAAAGCAAAAATATTAGCAATAAAAATTAATATAATTTAAATCCTTTTTAAAACCTAATTAAATACGTATTAATAAAGAATACTGTAATAATATAACAAATATTTAAAGTATTAATTTTCTCGAAAGACAATAAGGTTTAGTCATTATATTAAAAATACAAAAAAATCTTAAATATCTTATAAATTAAAATAAAATGGTTTAATAATAAATGCGGTTTTTAAAAACTTAGCCCCTTTAAAGTAAATAAAGTTATTTCTAATATTAAGTATTGACTTTTATAATTTAAAAATATAAAAATATATCTTATTTTTCATATTTTCTTACTTAAACCAGTATATAAAAACGTCCCGTTAAAAAGTATAAAACTTAAAAACAGCTTTGATAAATACGAAATTCAACAAAGATTAAATTTTAAAATAATTAAGGTCTCGAACAAGCTCACTAGATGAACAAGTTTACCGGATAGTTTTTAGCACCTTTCGATAACAAATTCAAATTAATTAAATATAACATTTCAAAATAACATAAATTAATCGGATTTTTTTTCGTTAAATATATTTATAACTTTCTTACAAATACCCGCATTATGTCCGAGTTTGCTACAAACGCTATATTTTAGCTTTTTCGTTTTAATCTTTTTGCTACGATTACTTTTAGCTATTGTTGGCTGTATTTTTTACCATTATCTTTTTTTTCCGGCTAGAAAAGTTTATTTTTTTATATAGTAAGTATTTCTTTTCGAAAGTCGTTTATTTTTCATTTTCTGACGGTTATTAAGAATATAGTTCGTTTTATATAAGTAATTATTTTCTTTTTTTAAAAAAGTATTTTTATACAATAATATTAAGGCATCTTTCGTTAAAAAATTAACCGATTTAATTATTTTTATTGGCGAGTTACCTTAGTGATTTTTTTTTTGCAAATACTGTTTTCGTTTTATTTTTCGCGGATATTTTTAAAGGTTTTTACGGAGAAAGAAGAAACGAAACCAGTAGAGGTAAGCGGTAATACGGTCGGTATAGATATAGCTAAAGAAATTTCTAAATTAAATCGGACGTTATTGAGATTAAATAAAATAAGTCTAACTTTTGCGAATTCGGTTTTGATATTTTCGAACGTTATAGCAGCTTTAAACGTATCGTAAAAGCCGGCAAGGAAATCTTTTTTCGCGATATAGATATGCTGGCGTCGTATTAAATTTTCAATATAAAATAAATAAGTATGTTTTAAAGTAAAAAAATAAGATACGTCGAAAAAGTAAAACCGATAAAAAATAAGTAGATATATAAAGCGTAATAATGCCGTTATTTACGTAATATTTTTCGAATTTTATCGAATGGTAATTTTCGTGACCGTCGAAAATAAGGAAACGTTTTAATTTTTTCGTACGCATTCGGATATATTTATTACAATATTGAACTTATTTTAAATTTAATTCGTTTGTTATATAATTATTATTACTTAAACCGATTTGTTAACCGGCTAGTAATTAATTCTTTCGATATTAAGGAATAAAATAATTTTTCACAGCTAAAACAATAAATAACGGTAATGCCTAATATTAAAAATTAACAATCTGTATAATTATAATCCATTTTTTATTTTTTTATTGCGTTTATTTAAGTTTTTTACGTTTTTTAGTATTAATAATTATTATGCTCGTTATTATAAAAAGCCTTATTAAAAATCTCGTTTCGTCTAAATTGTAAATATTCTTTTTTGTAATACCGTATTTTGCAATTATAATCCGAATAAGCTTAAACTATTTACAAAATATTTGATAGATAATCGATTATTTTTGGGTCGGCGTAAATTTTCGCGAATTAAAAAGAATATCGCTTTTGGACGATTTATCGATATATCGTTCGTTTAAAGTAAAATATGCGATTTTATAAATCGAACTAAGTGTTATATAATTAAATGTCGGGTTTCGTTTTTTAATCTAGATAGCTAAGTTTATTCTTGCTTTTTTTGTAAGCCCTTTTATATTATTAGTATTGAAAAATAGTTAATTGAAATTGAGTAATTAAAAGGTGTCAAAAACTATCCGATAAGTTTGTTCATTCGATGAGCTTGTTTGGTACGTGTGATGGGGCTGTATAGAGCCCTATTATAGAGCACCGGACAAACGCCGGTACCAAGCAGCATTAGCGCAGCGCCTTATATACGAACTCATATAACTGTATTTTTATTTTTCTTTTTTTCTTTAGTTACAAATAAATTTTTATTAGTAATTAATTGTAAACCGCTTAGGTAAAACCTTTTACATATTTTCTAGCTTACTATTTAGCAGAGTAAAAGATGTTTAGGATTAGATGTTAGGATTTTCGAACGTTTTTTAAGGGGCCTAGCAAAAAGCTCTTATCGACCCAGAGTTATAAAGGGCATTTAGCGCTATGACGGAAGCCTTAATAAGTTCGATGGCGGTTATAAAATAGCGCATAAGTTATTAGCTCGAAAAAGGCAAAAGAAAGGTAGCTTAATTTCGTAAGCATATAAAAGCGCAGTATAAGGCAAATAAGGAGCTGATATAAACGGCCGAATAGCTTAAAAACGGCTTAATTATTTAGCAAAATTTTATTACTTAATTATAAGTTCGGAACACGATAGTCTTTACGAATACTGACCTTTTTTCGATTTAACAACGATCGGAAGCGTAATTAGGCCATTTCGTAAAAGCGGTTCGAACGACCGAATTAACAGTAAGAACTAAACGGAAGCCGTTACCCTGGCCGGAAAAGTTACGTCCTTTATTATATTAAGTAAAAAGACCGGCAAAACCGGTAAATTAATTTACGTATAAATAACGTATAAGCTAGGAATTAATGGCGTAAATTTATTTCGAAACGCATAATATACGAAAACTTAAAATACAAACGTAAAATTTCGGCACCCGCTTTTTCTTAAATACGGATAGCCGTTAAATTAAGGTTAGCGGCGAAAAAGCAATATAGGAAGTACGTAAGGAAAATAAATTTACTAAGGTTTCGATAATCGTAATTAAAAATAATTTCGTAAAGCGCGTTAACCGTTTAATGAAATTCGGAAATATCTGTAAATTACATAAAAGCTATATTAAAAAAAATATATTAATACAAATAAAAAAATATTTATTTCGGGATATTTATAGTTATAATTAACGTAAACCTAATAACGAACCGCCGTTTTGCCCATAATAATAAATATTTTAGAAATAACGAATAAATAACGTATAAACGAATTATATACCTTGTTAATTTAAATAAAATGCGTTTAAGTTCTCGGCAAGAGGAACTATATAGGTAAAATAAGATATATTACGAATACGGGCGAGATATTCGTTTAGAACAACGTAAATACTTAACGTACGAAAGATTTTAACGGATTCCGATTTATTAAAAATGCCCGAAGCTATAAGAACGTCCTTTTTGCGGAGTATTTTTACGGCGTTATAACGTATTATTTAATTTTTAAGCTGTTATAAAATAACGTATAAAAGTATTATTATAAGTATTAATAAAAGCTAATTTACCAAATTAAATTATTATTCTAAGAAAAAGAAATTAAAATAAATAAGAACGTAAACGCGTTTTTATATGTAAGCCTGCTTAATGCATAATTAGCCCATAGTTAGCCACCTAAATTAAATCTAGTTCGAAAATTAATAAATTTCCCGAATTTCGGACTAATCAAAAATTAAAAATCAATGCGATTATTAATCCTGCCATAAATTAACCCCTTTTAGAAAAAATAAGGGGTAATATAATGGGGCTATATGGAACCCTATTATGGAGCACTGGACAAACGCCGGTACTAAGCAACATTAACGTAACGCCTTATATACGAACATACACAACTATATTTTCATCTTCCCTTTCTTTTCTCTTTAGCTAGAAAATAAATTCTCATTGGCAACTGATTGCAAACCGCTCAGGTAAAGCCTTTTACAGTACGTTAATAATAAAATTTAATACCTAATTAAATAAAAACATTACCTACTTAAAAGAAATATATGAGAATCGTTTAAACACTTAACGAATACGATAAATCTAAGACATTTTGCTGTCGAAATTCTAATTGACTTTTTTTAATAGAAATAGAATTATAAAAAATAATAATCTCTTACTTAAATCTAATCTTATATCGTTTTAATCGAAGGAGATAAATATCTTTATTAACGTATTCAGCCTAAAAGCAACCTGTTAGAGATTCTATTGTCACGGTTATAGTAACCGGGTCTCTAGCTATAAGTAGCTAGAAAATTCTCTAGATCTTCAAATAAAAAAATAAAAAAATAATTACATTCATAGAAAAATATGTATCTTATAATTAGTTATTTATAATAAATAAAGATTTGCTATTTTACTTACATTACTTCGTATAACTTTTTCGTTATTACTTATAAATTCTATGTGATTCTAAATAAATTATACCTATTATCCGGATTTAAAAACTGTTTTTCTTATTTCTATCGGTTTTTATCTATTCGAAAAATATTATAAAATATAAATAATATTTAATATATTTAATACTTATAATAATATTTAAAATAAAAAGCTTTTATATACGATAAATATATTTTTTATCGTTTAAAGTTTCGATTTAATATTAACTAATCGTAAATACGAAACCATTTAATAACTTCTTTTAAAGAAAACAACTTATTTAAATATTATTATAAGATAGCGAGAGTGCGAAGTTAACTACAATATCAAAAGATCAGCAATTATAAACTCTAATTGGGGTTTAAACACTCTAATCCACTTTATAAGAACTAGCTATACATATTATCACAGTTATACTTAATAATTTTTACAACATTAAAATTATTTTTATATTATATCAAAAAAATAGTTTTATGTACTTTGAAAATTCGGAAAAACGTTTCAATGTCTAATTTAAATTTATTTATATAAATATTAATTTTGTTAATAACTATAATATAATTAATAATGTTCTTTAAAAATACGGCCGAAATAGTTAACTAATTCGAAATAACCAATAAAATTAACTTTTTAAAATTCAAATTATATAGGAAATTCGAAAGAATTAATAATTAAAACTTTAAATTAATTTAAAAAGTTAACAATATTTTCGGTTACAATTTAAATTAATTTAAAAGTTCGAAAGCATTTATACTTAAATTATCCAAAAAGCTAAAATTTTAAAAACTCGTAATCTTAACAAAAACTTTAATTAATTAATTTTCGAACCGTTAAAATTACAAAACTCTTTTTTAAATAATCTCGAATTAACGGTTTAAAGTATAAGCTAATACGAAAAATCTATTTCAATCGATTTAATTAATAAATATAAAAGTATTATATATGTTTTACTTTATTGATTTAAATAATTAAAACATTATATATTATTAATAATTAAAAATTAATTAGCGAATTTAAATCTTAAGATATCCGATACAACATTATATAAACTTTACGTAATTAATATTAAATTATTTTAATCACATATAAATATAATTAAAAAGAAATATATTGTTCCGACATATATTTATATATTAAAGAAATAAAACAAATATATAGATACGGTTAATCAAACATTTATTATTCTTGCAAAAGGTATAATATTTAAACCGTAACAATGTTTTAATATAATAAAAATTATAATTATTTAGAATAAACTACTATTATTTTAAGATAAATTTAAGATTAATATTAAATATCGTATTAAAAGATTTAGAATTACAATTTCAACATAAAAACCAAAAATAATAAGATCGAAATCTGTATATTTTTAAAGATATTAAAAAAATTGTTTAAAACTGGTATAATAGAATTACTTAAATATAGAAATATATAAAGAAATTCGACTGATTTTTAATTATTTATATATTTATATTAAAATCTTTATTTAATCTTTTGAGTCTTTCATTTTTAAGCTAATATAAATTTATAATGTTATTTTTTATAAATATAAACGATAAATTGAAAATGAAAAAAAAGTTAACTTAAATATTATATATAAAATACATCTTACTTTATGAAATAGTTGTAATAATAAGTTAAATAATAAAAGTATTACGGCTTATTAAAGAAACAACAATCGAGATCAAAATAATTTTAATATTAATAATATTTATAACGTAATCGAATATTATAAGAACTTCGTTAATTTAACCTATATTTACGAAATTCTTAGAAGGAATATTAACTATGAAACTATTAATATAAGGAACTATATTAGTTTTAATAATAAAAACACAATAAATGTCTAAATTAACCAAATTAAAACCAATTTTAACGCCGTTTTAAAAAATGCCCCAAATTTGGTTAAAAATTAAAGGGTTAAAACGGAAATTATATTTTCGTTAATACAGAAAATATCTGAAAACATAAAACAAATGTCAAAAAATACGAATTTACTTTATATACTAGCAATTATACTTATTTTTAAAATGAAAATCGAATTAAACGTAAATTACGAAAAGAAAAATATATAAAATATTACGTTATAAACGATATATATTTCGTATATGTTAAAACATTTAATAAAATATTACTAATAAAAGGTCAAAAATCAAAGTGTATATATTAATAATATAATATTTAGTATAATTCGAAAAACTTTCTTATTTATTATTTATAAAAAGTATTTAACTAAAGAAATAGCAATATTCAAAATAATACGATCGACAAAGCTTTCTAAACACGCGCTTAATATAATTAACTTTAAAAAATGATATATTTTATTTTTATTGGCGAATAATTAACGAAGGTTAGTTTAAATTCAACAATAAAAATATATTATTACAAAAACCTTTATATTTATAAAGATATATTATGATAACTGTCAATATGTAATAAATTAACATTTATATAAATATTAATAATTTAATAAAATAAGACATTATATATTACACACTTAATCTTGTTTAAATTAAAAGTATTAAAATTAAGATATTGATTAATATTTAAATTAAATTAAATTTTATATAAAGATAAAATAGAAATATTTAAATAAATAATTATGATATTGTAAAAATTTTCATTATTAATAATTTTAAACTTAAAAAAATTATTAAATATGAAACTTTTCTTTTAATATGAAATTAAAATTAATTTTTAATATAAAGAAAAACCTTTAGAACGATATTATTGAAACTAATTTAACAAGTAATTATATTAATTTTCGTAATAATAATATCTGCCATAATAATAGTTTTTATTAACGTTAATAATCCTGAATTTTTTAAACTAATTAATTAAAAAACCCGTATAATTCAATTTTTATATTTAATAACGAACTGTTCAGACGTATTTAATTATAATTTCGATAAATTTAATTTTAAAAGAATAGTTTTTTATAATCTTAAAAGATAATTATTTATTATTCGAAAAACTCAAAGAAATAATATAATATATATAATTATACTAAAAATAAAAAGCCTAAGTAATAACTTAATCTAACGTTCATTTAATTAAGAAAACATTTTTTGTTATTAAAATAGACAACAATAAGGTCTAAAAAATAGACGTTTATTTTTCGATATTTATACCTCTTTTGTGATGATATACATAGCTAGTCCTTATAAGGTGGATTAGGGTGCCCAAACTCCAATTGGAGTTTGGAATTGCTGATCTTTTAGTATTGTCGCTAGCGTCGCATCCTTGTTACCTTACATCTTTATACGATATTATAAAACTAATAAATATCTCGTCAACTAAATTATAATTTTTAATAAATAATCAAGTACGTTAATTAATTGGTAATTATACTATTATTCGAAATAAAGATATAATATTAAAACTTGAAATATATAAAATACGTCTCGATTTAATTAAAAAAATAATAAAAATCATTTATACAGATTAAAATATATTTATTAAATCTTAAAATTGATTAATTTTTAATATAAAATACGACGTATTATATGATTAAAAGAAAATATCTTTTTAAAACCAACTTTCCTTAATAACAATTCCAGCTTTTGTTATATAAGAAAAATAAACAATAAATATAAAATAGAAATTACGTAATAATTATCGTATAAGCTTTAAATAAAATTATTATACTCGATATATATCCATGATCTTATTATAATTATATTATAAATAATATAATTATTAAAATATAATTTAACTTTTTGGACATAGTGAATTTTTTAAATTATTTTTATATAGAATACCTAAGCCGTATAATAATTTCTTAATTTTCGAAAATTCAAAAAGTTTAACATAGTATTAATAAGTTATATAATTTCTTTATGTTTATTTAACAATTTAAAAATAAATTATTTTTGTATATAAATGTTTTATTTATATTTATACTAACGATATTATTGTTTTTAGTATTAACGTTAACGAATATATAAAATATTTATATATTATACTAAATATATTAAATAAAACGTAATTCTATATTAACGCAAGAAAATTCTTTATCGATTTGCTAATAATCCGTTTATTGAATTATAATATAAACTAAAATAAAAGTTTTAAAACAAATAATTATTGAATATTTTTTAAATATCTATATATTATAATAATTTAATTATGTCAAAGTATTTATCTAGTATAATATAAAAATAGCATATTCTAAAACTCAAAAAAGTCACGGTATTAACAAAACTTAAAATTTCCAAAGCTTTATTAATTAAGGTGTAAAGATAAACAAATTATATATATATTTTTAAAATTGAATTTACCTTTATAGAAATACATTTCTAAAATACTTTAAAGTTGTTGACATTCTTAATATATTATTTATTATTATTAAATAGATAAACGTTTGTTTTTAAAATAAACATTTGTAAAAAGAAATACGGTGTTATAACTTCTTTAGTTAATGAATATATATAATAAATACAATATACTTAATATATATATTTAAAATAATAAATAAATTTATTTTATTTATATTAAACTTCACTTTTTATAAGCGAAAAATATGGATTAATTTAAGAAAATAATAAAGTTGATATAAAAATATAAAAATATATAAATTTTCGTTTAATTACATTTATTTTTAATTAATATTATTAATTATCTTTTATAATTCTAATAAAAAGTATAGTATTTTGGGAAAGATTTCACGTAATATTAAATGCGTTATTTCGCTTGCTGATAACAATTACAAACTAAAAGATAATAAACTTAAAATGATCGAACGAATTAAATAATGTATAAAATAATATTAAGGTTTAATATTTCCTATAAAAGGGAAATTTTATTTTTTAAGTTATTTAAATTTTAAAATCTTTTTTAAAACGTATATTATGGAGTAGTATAATATAAATAATTAATATAAAGACGTATATATCTTATAATAAAAAGTAAAAATATATAATCGCAAAAAATAACGATATAAACTGTTCGACTTACAAAATAATCTTTTTAATTATATTAGACTTAACGGTTATCAAAAGTTATATGTTTTTTATATTTATATTAAAATTTATTAAAATTTATTAACGATAAAAATATGTTTTAAATAAAAACTGTATAAATCAAAATTTGCATAACATTTATAATACAAAGAAATATTATGAAATTTCAAAATATTTTAATTTTTATTTGCTTTATCAATAAAACTAAGTTAAACGAAATAGATTATTGAAAAAATTATTATTTTTATTAATAATTGAATTATGGTTCTGTACTATAATTACATATTCCATGTCGAATATATCGAAAACAACTTTAAATAACATTTTTTAAATAACTTATATATACTTTTTACAAGGTAATAAGGGTGCGACGCTAACTACAATACTAAAAGATTAGCAATTCCAAACCCTAATTAGGATTTGGACATCCTATTTCACTTTATAAGAACTAGCTATACATATTATTACAATTTTATACAAATTAATCAAAAAACCTTATTAATATTAGATAGTCTATAATATATAACTAAATATTAAATAATTATAACTGTAAAGATATTACAATTTTGCAATTAAGAATTATTAATTACGATTATTAATAATAAAAATTTAAAGTTTACGTTGATTTAATAAAAGAAAATCTTCTACGTCTTAGAAATTAAAATAGTTTTTTTAACTATATATTATTAATAAATTAAGAGTTTATCGAAAAGAAAGATTAAATTATAAAAGTTACTATATATATTTGTATTAATATTAATTCTAAAGTTCTATGATATAATATAATATATACTTAATATTATTACCTAAATAATCTGTTAATCGTTATAATAAGTAAATTATTTAAAAGATTATTACTTAGTTTTTAATTAAGAAAAACGATAAATATATTAAAAGAAAAAAAAGGAAATTATATCTTAAACGATATAATAAATATTATAAAGAAATTTACGTTCGAACAACGCCTTATTTAAAGGATATTATTACTATATTCTCTAAATAAATATAATAATCAATATATTTTAATAGAATTTTAAAAAAATAAAAATAAATATTTTAATGCATATTAAAAGTATTGTTTATTAATTAATTAAATGTCCTTCATACTTCAAAATCTTCTTCTATTATATAGGTAATTTAACTTTATAAATTAAAATAAGAAAAATTTCCGTTTAATAAAAAACGTTTAAATCCAACCTTCTAGACTTAAACGGTAATAAATAAAAATAGAAAATCGACTATATCGTTAACTGTAAAATTTATTAATATTAGAAAAAAATCTATTCTTCAAATATTTCGTTCAATAAATAAGTTATAGAGCTAAAAGTAATAAATAACGTTTTAAAAAGAATTTTTTCGTTGTAATTAATAAAATAATTATCTAATACGAAATAAAATAGTTAATGAATTAGCCTGTCAAATATTAAAAAAACTTAATTTACCTTAATAAAACTCAAATACTAGATAATAAATACGTAATTGAATTTTTTTTTACTAAAGAATTATAATAAAAATAATATTTATATTTCTTTGACGTTTTTTTGTTAATAATATGCGTATATATAATTTTATTACATTATTTTATTTGATTCGAAAAATGGTAATAAAACTTATATTATAAATTATAAATTATAATTAACTGTTAATATATATTTAAGAAATTTTACGTTATTTAGATAATACGATCGTCGATATTTAAAAACAATTATATATTTAAAAATGCGTTTTTATTGAAAACTTTATTGTTTTTTAAGTTTTTAATTAACTTTGTTTAAAAAAGTAATTTATTCTTTCTACACCGTTTTTGCTATTACATTTAATAAAAGATTTGCTTATTTTATTATTTTATAACGTTCGATATAAAAGATGTTTCGTTATATTTAGTAAAAGAAATATTAAAAACATTGTTCTAATACTTATTTATTGGTTATTTTAAAATTTATATAAATGTTTTAATTAAATGAACTTATAGATATAGAAAATAAATATAACGCGAACAATACGAAAACTCATAATAATAGCTAAAATAATAAAATATTATTAATTCCAATAATTCGATTATATTTATTAAAAAAACCGTTTCGGTTAAATATCTAATTAAAACCGTCGTTTATATAGATAATAATAACGTTATAGTTTTTAGCTTAAAGTAAATAATAAGGACGACGAAAAACGGGTTTTAATAATTTTTTCAAAAAAATATAAATAATTTCTTTGTTATTTAAAAAACTAATAAAATAATATTTAAAAACGTAGGTCGGGCCGATTTCGTTAAAGTTATAATAAACTTCACGAAAAAATAAATATTTACGATAATTAACATATTCCTTTTTAAACGGTCCGAGTTTAATAACTTTAATAAATAAAATAATAAAAATAACAATATTTTCAAAACAATCTTGCATTGAATAATTCTGATAACAAAGTAATAAAAACTGTTATAATTATTCGTACTCATAAAATTATCTCTATCAACAAATTCTTAAACTCTTTTTTCGAAACTTCTATTAATAAAGTGAAATATTCGTTAAACCTTTTTATACTAATAAAATTATTCAAATTAAAAAATTAATCTCGATAAGAAAAAAAAGTTTTTTTTTTAAAATATTTTTTAAAAAACCTTTTTTTTGCTTAATAATATTAGTTTTTTATTTAACCAAACGAAAATTAAGTTAATTTTATTTGTTTCTTATTAATAACGGCAAAACACAAATATTATAACGAAAAAACTAAAAAATCGGTTTGGCCGTTTATTATATTCGAATATGTAACGAATACGGTAAAAACGTTTGGTTTTTCGACAAAGTAATTAAGGAAATCGATGAATTTCTTAACAAATTTACGTTGAAAACTTTTACGAAATACTCGTATTTAAAATCTGTTCGAAATACTGTAGAACGAGTTTATAAAGTTTAAAAAAAACGAAACATACTGTCACGGGCCAAGGGCCCTAGTGGAGGGATTAGCGTAGCGCTAATCCCGTGACTCCTGTATATATATAGCTAGCTGCTTCCACGCATCTTCTTAGCTGTTCCCTAGATTTCTCAATAGACCTGTTGTGGCTCATATCCTTAGCTACTGCGTATGCAGCCCCTTATACATACGATAATATTATATCTGTTAAGAAAATTATTTTAGTTATTAAATATTATAACCTTAGAGGTTATATTAATAATAATAGTAATAAATATTTTGTGCTACGGCACTAGCAAAGCGGCTCTTCTACGCCGCCGTTTTGTTATATATATGCAAGCGCTACGCGCTTGCTAGATAGATTCTTTTTTCTTTTATTATAAAATAACAGATTATCTCTAAGAATCTAAAAGACGTACAGCGCCGTGACGTTTTACAAAAAATAAAATATTTTAATTTGTATTCAATTAATTTTAACGTAATTAAAATTAATATTACGGTTAAAAATAATAATGATAGTAATAATAATATATTCACATTTTAAAGAATATTAATGAAATCATGGAATATTTTATTAAAAAAGGTATTTTTAACGTTATTAAATTATTTTTACAAATATAAACACAATTTTTAAGTTATTAAGAAAGAATTAACGATAAGATCATAACGATTATCGAAATTATTATTAAAAATATTAAATAATAAATAATAACAGTTGCGTAATCATCGTTAAAATAGCGAAATTTTTGATATAATTTATATTTATTTCGAAGATATTAAACGTTTTATTAAAATAACTAAGAAACGCAAATACGTATCAAGCATTACGTATATATTTATAATAAGATCTATTTTATATTAACAGTTAGGTATTTTAGAATTTAACGCTAGTTTTACGGATAAGTATTAGGTGTTAATTTTTTATTTAAGCAATTAAAATCGATCGGATTAATCGTAATACTATAGGTTATACGAATATTTCTTTAAAAAAAGATATTAATTAAGAATTTTATAGTTATAGTTATAATAATTAAGTTTTTAATTATAAGTAATCAAGTAAATTTCTTAAATTTTAATTACGAATATAATAAAGTATTTATATTTATATAATTATACGTACCGTATAAATTGATTATTTATAATAAGTAAAATTTTGCCACTTTATTTACGTTATTTTACATAATTATTTCGTTATCTTTTACAGATCTTACGTAATTTTTAATAATTATAATATATATAGTTTCTTAAATAGGTGTATTTTGATAAAGATATGTATTATTAAAGTTATAGAGAATATAGGGAGAGGGAGGGTTGGATTGACGGGTGCGCACGGATTCAATTCATCTATTAGTGTATATACTTACTTTCCCATCGTACGATAGACGCTCACAGGCCGCCTCGCCTCCGCCCCACGGCCCCGAATTTGCGGAACCCCACCCGTGGCGCACCTGGCCCGAACGCCCCCACCACATCAAGTTACCAGAGGGTAACGGCACGGCCCCGTATTAGCCCGCGCCCGGCTGGCACGTCAGTCGATCCCCGGCCCTGGCTCCATGGGTAGTTCCCGGGTGTGCGTGCATTTGATAACAAGCCAACTGAGAATGTGTATGTGACAATACCGTAGGCCAACATAGAGGCGCGGTCCGTCTTCTGATCTCGATATAACGCAGCACGGGGCGCTGTGGGAAGACTGGTCAGGTTGAGTAGGGGAGGGGCTTTGCCGCCGTTCGGAAACACTCAGCTTGCTACTGAGCCGATGAGCGCCATCAGGGTACGAGTGCAGTCGCGTGAAGTAAACGTGCGAAGCCGCAGACCTAACAACCAGGTCGTCGAACTTCCAGTCGTCTATTTACCCAGCGACCGGCACTGGAAACCCCACGTAGATTGTACGAGAAGAAGTCCTTGCTCGCTCGGCAGGCTATCCCGCCTTTGCTGATTGCCAAGCTCCCAACTCTCGAATAAACCAACCAACCCGGACCTCCGCCCCGGAGCCGTGCAGGTGGCTGGTGCCAAGCGAGGCGCGGAAACAGCGTGATTAAGGGGGTGGACCTCCAGCGGGGACTGACCTCAGCTCGGCTGCCCCCTGTGGCGCATTAGCCGGTTCAAGCCAAGTAAGGTTTCATTCAATATCTCGGACGCATTTCAGTAATAGGCAGCCTCGGGACAATAACATGGGCTGAGGTATCCGGGACATGCGTGCGCCGTTGCGTTGTCGGGAATATAAGGTGACTTGTAAGTGGGGTGGCTGGGATGCCCCACACCTGTGGCTCCATAACAGGGAGCCCTATTCATATTATAGATATTCCGTACTAATGAAATGCACTCATAACCTGCATCTACTCCTACAGAAGTTAACGAACACAGGCCACCACTTGAAGCAGCTCTTAACACCAACAAGAACCCCAACCCCAACCCCAACCCTAACCCCCCGGGTAGGGGGTGGAGGTGTCGGTCCAGTCGTATGAACCCTGAAATATACGGCACGGAGGGATCCGGGCCCGTGACCCTCTCCCCGGGTTTGAAACCCGCCGGACAACCCGGAGATAAGCGGGCGGCCTGTAGAACACCAGAGTGCTATACTGTTAGCCACTACCTATATCAGATATCCGTTTATTTTAGATCGTGTCCCCGTTATGGGTTTTGTGTTGCAACTGTCGCCTATATCCGCGATTCCGCTTCTTCGGTGCTATTAGAAGGCTACTTCTCTGCCAAGACTCGCGTGCACGAGATTATCGTCCCATGAGGAGTGTTACATGTGGACAACATGGATAATTGGCCACTTCTGCTCTCTGGTCATGCGGACGATGTCTGCCCGAGGATTGCATGACGTTGAGCGCTTCAGATACAGGCCAATGCAGATGGGTCGAGAGGAGTGTGGTTCTATTCACCGTAGTTCGCCAGCTATACATACACCAAAGGTGTCTTCAACGACCTTGAGTTTGTAGGGTTCCAAGACCATTCCGGCTCACGCCCTGGGGGGACTCCCTTCTGGGTGTTCTCATAACTGATCCGACAAGTCATCAGCAAGTAACAGCATGCAGCGGTGAGTCCTCTTCTGGTAGACCCGCTCGGTTCCAATGGCCCGACGATTCTGGCCATAGTGCTCCCTAGGCATATGTAGATTCCACCAACAGATGGAGAATTGCCGCCCGCCTTCGTTAGCCTGGGGGAGGTTCCCCGGGCGTCCCTGTGTTCATGAAGTTGAAGGAATCCTCAGCTGAAGAACCTTGCTGAGAGTGCTGCTCAGAGACGAAAAAGCCCCATGAAGAGGCATCGAGTCCCCAGTTGGTGGTAGTATTAGCGTAATTGTCAATTGCATCCTATAATTCCATGTCAGTTCACAGCTTGTAAAGGACGCCGGATGTATGGGAAAGGTAGGCTTACCCAGTCAATGCTTTGGTCAACCGCCATACCACCACCACTGGGTGGATTCGTAAACATAGCGAACGGCGAAGCAGCGTTGTGGCTTATTCCGCCGCTTATACTGTCGACTGGGGACATTGGCGAGAATCCCGTCCCAAGGCCGAGATCGAGATTTGGATAAGTTGTTCCGCCGGGTGATTGAAAGTTACTCGGGGTCGATCCGGAGAGCATGCCCAAGGTCATAGCCGCCGACTCCTCGGGTTGCATTTTAGCTTCGCCATAAGTTCCAAACAGGCTTTCGGCCTTGCTTACTTCTGGCGGAGGTGGTGGCGAGTCCGGGCTCTTGATCTTGTCCAACATGATCTCGATAATGTTTGCAGCCTTGTAACCCTCTACAGAGTCTTCCGAGATAGTCCTCCATATATCTCGCGCCCAGTTGAGGGCTTCGATCATATCTCGGCGCTGTTCTGGTGTCCAGAAGTACATGGTCTGCGAGTCTTGACGCTGGCCTGAAACAGCGGCTTGGTTGTCATGGTGAAGGTCCAACATCACGAGCATCGTCGGCAGCAAGGTGTCCCGGGATGTCGACTGGACGTACCACTTCATTGTGCGCAGACGCCCATTGGGCTGACACTCACGGTAAACCTTTCGGAAATGAGTTAGAGTTTCTAATGATGCCTCGACCGCGCTACGACGGGAGTGGGCATAGCGTGGGTTTTGCCGCGCTTGGATCATATGTTTCTTATGCAATATGCACATTATCTTGTTGTACAAGATGTTGATGTTCAGCCGCGCGATTATTAGAGTTATGGGGTCTTGTGACCCCTCTAGCGGCTGCATCTTCAGATGGGGTGGAAGTTCGTCCATGGCTTCGCGGAGTTTTCGATCGTGGAGCAAGATCTCGTCATATGTCACAGGTTGGCCGACTCGCGTGACTGTCTGGAGGATTCTCCCGAACTCCAAGCTTATTCTTGTCTTGGCGATCTGATATGCAATAGGGGTGGGTTCCGTGATTGGTCTCGATGGAGGCAAAACTTTCGAGTTCTGCCCGAACTCCTCGTCAAAAATGTTGTGAGGAAGCTCGGTGTCCGTATCATGGTCGTATATCATGGTAGGCAGAGATACCTTCAAAATGGTCAGTGGCTCATTATTCTATAATATGGAAACAGAAGCTTACTTGGTGGGAGAACGTCACATCGACCATCCGTATAAGGGCCCACGCTCGCCTCCTCATCTCCTAGTAGCACGGACATGTCAATAAGAAGCGGCCCTCGGGTGGATGTAAATCCCGATCTGTCGAGTAACGTACCCCTTGAAAAGGCGTGATTGACGGAAACCATCGTGAATCCCTGTGATAGCCTTGTCGCATGGCAGTTCTCGTAATTATCGATGAGATTAGCCATAACCCCAAGTCCGCGTCCCATCGAGATGAGTATTCTCCGAAAATGTATAGGAGTAATGTTTCCACGGTGAACTCGACAGGTTTCGTATAATCAGCGACAACTAAACACTGCACAGTCCGCAAGCGGTATTCGGCAGCCAGTTCGAGAGACCTGCCTTTCCACTCCAAGGGCTCATCCCCCACCCTGTAATAACTCAGCATGGCGAGGCATAGTGTACCATACAGCAGGCCTATCCACATGATTGATGACTTTGACGGATCTTGCCAGTGAGCTCGTAACTGTTGCTGGAACGTCGGGCCGTGTATGATACTGGCAGCTGCATCGAGGGAGTTGAAATATCTTGACACCAGCGTCAATATCGCTGATTTCGAGGGCAACTCTGCTCTTAATTCCACTTCCGTCGCTGGTGGCGCCGAAAGCAAAAAGATTGGGGAGTCACGAGCGGTCGCAGGTTTTGACGACATGACCTTTTCATAGCTCTTCTCGAGGTCTTTCTTGTGCGAGGCAAAGAAGTTCTTCACCTCAGCAATATCAGACAACAAAGTGTGCCAATGCTCCTGGCCGATGTACATGGACTTCCCCTTATCCGCGTCGAGTTTCAGGATGCCCACGGAGGTTGCTAAACCGTTGTCGGTATCGCTATCTTCTCCGTCGTCTCTTATGGCACCATCCTCGTCCATTTCGATCCTTGCAAACGATGAGCTGTCGGTACTAGATGGGACTGCGGCTGAAGATTTAGCGCCGGTAGCGGCGGCGGCTGCCGCAGCAGAAGACGCATCGATATTGGCACCGCCATGCATGAGACTCAACACTAAACCTTCTAAACGATCAATACGATTCTGCATATCATCAGGGCTGGAAGAAGCTCCGGCACTATTTTGATTCTTCCTCCGGCTTGTTGGAGCAGCATAAACACAGGACTGCGTGTCGCCGCGCTTGATGCAATTCTCACAGCTCGGATGACCCCTATTACATTTCAACCTGCCGACCTCGTTAGCACAAGGAACACTCTGAATAGCATAGATTATCAGTAAGATCGGATCGTCGACTTTTGGTCCAGATCTACCTACTTTCTAGTCCGGCATGGGTGGCAACTAAGCGGCACCCGATTTCTCCGCCTGACCACCCGGAACTGCTCCTCGGGCGAGTGACCCGAGGAGGAGGAGGTCACAGCGGAAGGAGGAGTGGGGGTCATCTCGACTGGCGGACGAGGCAAGTATAAGCAAGATGATAATATCTGGGTTGCTCGCTTTGGTGTAAGGAACGTATGCCGGACTTAGAGGAAGTCGAATGATATAAGAGCGAGGCCGCCTCCACGATTCGTCACAACCAACTCCTAGTTCGCCTACTCAGTTGGTAGGGGGGAAATCAGGGAGACTAATGGGTAACCTGGGATCGGCTGAAGAGTACAGGCTGCCTTCCGCCTATGAAACAGCCGCTCGGAGATAGGGAGCCGCCTGCGGGAATCGTGCAGTTGGAGCCACTGGGTGGCCAGAGATCAGCGCACAAACCGCCCCCTTGCGAAATGACAACCAAGTATGTTGGCCGATTGAAATGTATATAGAGAACGCTCTCGCGCGGCTCTTTTCCCGTAACTTTTACGTTTGGGCACCTAGGTATTTGGTCCTCAACCGAAAGGATAACAGCCTACGATCTGGGTAGGCGCGCTTATTGAGACTATACACTTTTCGAACAGGTTTCGGATCCCGCAGTCTCTCCAGAAGAAAGGCGACACGGCTAGACGTACTCGTGGGCGAAACGATGTATGCGGGCCCGTACAGATGGCAGCTTGTCTTTGTATCTTAAGTTGGCCAGATATGGTCTCGCAGGGGCGGAGCGGGGTCCAATCCGATCGCCAGTATCGCTGTATTTATCCCATCAACTGATACACTTTAGTGGTGCTCTATATACACATGCGCCGGTTTTCGGGCCGCAGCCGAGGCCGATGCGCAATCGAAGGCGGGAAAGAAAACGTTGCGACAAGGTCAGCTTCCATACGGTGGTGGGGTTCGGTCGCGAGATTTAGATAGTTATCGAGTGTAAATGGTTCATTCTAGCCGGTCGCACCAGCGAAGAAATATGGAGTATATCTCTGATGAAGTGAGCGCATTAGAACTAAGCTCGCAGAGTTCGCAGCGGGAGCGTCAAGAAGAAGTCTGACAGCTTCGAGAGTCGAGCTCCGGAACCTTGAGGGGTGGGGAGTCTGATGATTTCTGCTTTGCGTGAAGAATGCGAATAATAATTGGGCATTATATTTATGGGTGCATGTCTCCCACCTGTAAGTTGGGTGAAACTAGGCTGGACTAGGATAAGACAAAGAAACCGAACGAGTCATAATAGAGTGGACTAACGTAGGTTAGTTGGAATTATTGGAGTGGACCTACAATAGCGAAGATCATCAGCGTTGCTTGGAATCGAACCTCCCCCACTATTTGCCTCCACGCATTACTATCGGTTGGAAGCATAGGAACCTTTCAGACCTCTCAACCGCTACCAAGAGCACCTAATGTTTTCAATACTCACCACATTGCATACCGTGCAGTGCTCAGCCTTACCTAGTAGCACGAGGTACGTAATCGCATGGTTGACTACAGCGGCTGGGCGGCTCCACTTGGCTTTCAAGCACAAGGAGCAGCCTATCTACCCACGGTCCCCAGGTAAGCACCAACTACCAACATTACTTGCATCCACATACCTAGTATCACATCACGAACCATTCGAATGTCTCTACATAGAAGGTAGAAGCAGTTGATATGGATCGTCGGATATCAGATCCACAGTGATGTCTTGATGCAACAGGGCACATTAAAGGGGAGCCCTTTTCAATATTAACACTGCGCCCGAACATGTCCTCGACTTTTTGGTATGCAACAATGGGCAGTTGGGAGCGATCGATAACAAGGACGTCATGTATGCCCTGCCTGCCCGTATGCATACCAACATGCCAGGAACAGAAATGACTCATCGCTATCAAGCTCTTAGAGGGAAATGATTGGTAGATCAATTGATATGGCTACCAACATTATGTATGCGGATGTTAACGCCGCCGTATATGAGACGACTCTTCCGGCTGATGAGTGTTAACCGACGAAGTAAATGACAGCCCCTGCCAGGAGACAGCATTGAGACCTGATACTAACAACCATTCCTGCGCCTGTTAGCCATACTAGGATGCACCGCTACCGTCACCACAAAGTCGCATGGTTTCGTTTCAGCAGATGTGAAGGACAGCTACGTATAGCGTTGTGTGCCTGATTTACATTAGCGCCGCCAAGCTTAAAGTAGTTCACGGCCCGCCACATGTGAGAAAGTAAACCATCGCCAATAGGGTAAAGAATTATACTAACCCAGCTCCAAAGACTACAGCCAAGCTTTGGGTCCCTACTTGGTTCCATGAGCTGGACACGCCGAAACCCGCTTACAATGGCTACCTAGTTCTGAGTCCCAACCCTGCAATCGCCGCAGAACTTATGGCCACAGGTATTACAAACACCCCGCGAAAATCCCCGCTTCTCTTTGCGGCTAAAGCGTCGGTGGGAGTTAGCCTCTGGATTCACCAGCTCACCGAAGCTAGGCCGGCGGAAGAGGGCGACGATGCGGTGGACGGTCCCGGAACCCATTGTTAGTATCTTGCAACACTTGCGAGATGAAATCTGTGTTATTCGGACTCTATTGAACCTCTTTTTTTTCCGGTTAGTGTTCTTAAGCCCATATGGAGCACATTGCTGGCCTCTAGATGCAGGGTTGGTTTTGGGGCAATCGAGTCTGTTGCACCGGTTGAAAGTGTTGATGGTGGTGACGGGTTCGAGAGCCGTACTTGAGGTTCGGGGGCTCCTGATACAGAAATCCGGCATGTCTATCGTCTATACAGAGTCTTTGCTACGTTCAGAACAACGTCTTGATAATACGCAGCCTGATACGGTATTCTTCCACGGAAACGCTGGTCTTAGACTAAATAAGTAACCGTTGGGGGGCTATCCGGGGGGTAGCTGCTCTGAAAGATCCTTGCGACGCGGACTTAAGTTCTTAAGTCCGTGTCTAGGTCGTGCAAGACAGCATGCGGCTATCATATGACCTGGAGGACCCCTTATTTCAGGGTAATTGCTACAACATGCACCTGCTAAAGGATTCCCCCATCGAATGGCTTTGGTAATTCTGAAGAAACGGGCAAGGTAAACAGTTAGACCTGAACCGCCCAAACGCCGACAAGGACCCTCGAAGTCATTAGTTAGCAGCAAAGGCATCATTGCGTATGTGCAGCCGCGTTATCACAGGGCGAATAATGCCCCGCCGTTGGTATTAGACATATTCTTGAAGGCCGACTTAGGTAGGTAAAGAAACGATTTGCCGATGTGCCCTGTGCTCGGTGCCACTCGCTAGTAAATGCAGTCCTGCGGAGCAACCGGCGCGATAAGCGTGGCGGCCCCGTTCACACGGTCAAGAGGCAGGCCGGAGAGGCCGAATCCGGGGTGGGTCCGGAGTGCGCGTCCTCAAACGGGCCCTGCGCCCCTGGATCCCGTTTGGTTCGTCCGTACTCCGTAGCGCCCACTCCGCGGAAGAAAATGTACCTGGCCATTAATCCAAAGGAAAGGAATATTTCCAACACCTATCGCCAACCATTGCAATTAAGAAAAATATCTGCGCTTTGCAGACACTTAAACTGCTTCTGACGAACGGAACTATCTAAATATTTAGTATATTACTGTTATTAATTTTGTAAACGGATGGACATTTTCTATGACATTCGTGAATGTTTGAGTGAGGTTTGGGAGCCAGGCGCATTTTCTTCCGTGCAGTGAGTGCGCAGATGCGCTTGAACGTGACCCCTGAGCGATGCGACATTTTCCGTGCTGCGGTTGGTAATTTTCACTGCTTCCAAACTCTGCACCGGTCCGGGCGGGTTCCCATTGCACGGACACAGACGGATTGGTTAGAAGGTGGTTGGCTGATCGGAAAGAGTGCTTTTCGTCGGCAAAAAGTAACCCCTGAGCCATATCTCTGAAGCAGCCGGATTATGTACTTCATACCACCGAAACTGTAATTACCCCTATATCCTAGGTATACGGTATACAGATTGTAGAGCATCATCATCACATAGGATTCATTGATGCGAATTTCCGTTCTCAAAGGGTGGAGAAATGCTCTTGAGGTGATTATATCTAAAGAGGACCAATTTATCTACGGTGGTCTATTCAGCGGTAAGGGGTAAAGGGGCGCTGTCCATAACTTCTAATGGCGATGCTGTCAATTTCACAGAAATCACTACTCAGACTCAGAATTATTATTGGTAGCGAGAGACGCATTCTATAGTTGACTTGTTTATGCAGAATTTGCTTGCTAGTTCTGTAGCCCAACATTGGTAGCATTGCTAGGGCCAAAAACTACTGTGTTCACCGACGGCTGCGGTGATCTTCAGTCACTTTAGGTCATGACTGGGTCATATCTCTCTTAGTATATCGACAACAGAGCGACATCACGCAAGTGAGTCCCAAAATTAGGAGATCTATTTAGATCTGGCACGACCTGTGTCTTCGAATGAAAACTAGTACCATGGAGCTGACAAAGACGGGACAAAGGAATCTGGATGCTTTTTTCACTTAATTAAGTACTAGGTAAATCCATTTTCTTTTCGTGTATCGAATTTTTTTTATTTCGTATATCGTATTATCCTTCATTTTTACATTATCTTATACCGTATATATTTTAATTATATTTCCCGTTAATTCGAATAAAAACTCGTTAAAAATTAAATAAAATTTAATTTTTGACAGAATTCTAATTGGTAATTAATTTCAGAAATTTTTCATTAATTTTATATAAGCCGATATATTTAAAGTTAAATTATTAATTAGACATTTTATTTTTATATTTTGGTAATTAGATAAACCATTTTCTTTTTTTCGAAAATAAATCCCTTTAACTTTTTTAATTATAATATTTACTTAATTACGTATAAATTTCAGTTCTATCTTTATTATCTGGTGTAATTAGTTAAGTTATTCTGATATAAGAATTATTTTAACGTTAATTTGGCCTTTTTTATAGGAATTCCGATATATTTCTAGCATAAAATCAAAATTGACGCTAATTATAATAATTTTAATATTTTCCTAGTAATTAATATTATAAGTTAGCTTGGCGGTAAGTAATTTTTTTACCAAATTATATTGTTCATAATTAATATAATATCGTTAGTATATTTTCAATATTTAGTGTAATCGTTTTATTTATCCGTTTATTTAAGGTTTAAATACGCTGAATAACGTATAATTTAAACTAATTTGTAATATAATATTTTGCCTAAGCTTTGAGGCAAATATAGTTTCTTTATCAAAAATAATTCTCATAGTAATCCGTATATACTGAAATCGTTTTTTTAAAAAATATATGCTATTTGCTCTGCATTTATATCCTTTTTATAAAGTAGAAAATAAAAGAACTTCGTAAATCGATTAACTATAATAAAAATGCTATCGTAATATATTTTTGTTATAAATGTTTTAATAAAAAGACTTAATAATAAAATCTATAATAATCGACTTTTATAGTTTTTTTTAACATTTATAATAATTAAAATCTCTATATAGGTTATATTGTTATACTTTAGTCTTATTATAAAGGTCGTACTGTTATCGTATTTTCTGAATTATTATCTTTATTTTAAAAAAAGAAATAAATACGTTAAAATCGCTTTAAAGTTTTATAAATCCCTGAATATTAATATAATTAATGCTTATATATATAGCGTATTAGATCTATATGATGTTTTTACGAAATCTGTAATTTTTTTAATTTTTCGTTTTCTAGTAAACTATCGTTATATCTTTAATTTCTTAATATATATTATATAAGATAACTCGTACTGTCTTAATTTAACGTAAATATAGGTATCTTTTTACGATAATATCCAAAAGTCTATGTTTAATTTTGACTAATTTCTTTTCGAGGTTTAATTACTTACTTATAGTATTTGCTTTGTTATTTTAAGCCTTTTTTATAGATAATAACAAAGTTAAAGTTCGATATTTCTATTATATATTACAATTGTCGTCCTATAAATTTTCTAGTTATAATAAAACGGGTAAACCCTTTTTAATCCGTATAAACCTTAATCTAATATAAGTTTTATTTAAGAAAATATTTAAACTTTCGAAATGCCATAATAATAGCTATAAATTTCTTATCTGGAATATCGTGATTAAATTCGGCTTTTTTAATTTATACCAAAAAATACAATACGATATAATATACCGTAATCGTTTTATTATCCGAATATTATACTTAATGCGTGATCCGAAATATTGGTTTTTAATTTAACAAAATGTAAAAAATCGTAATTAATTAATATTAATTGACTAATAATCTTATCTTTTATTTTTTAAAAGCTCACTTTATTTTGAGCGTTTATATAAATCATTTTTTTCTTTTTGGTACAATTAATTAAGGGTATAATTATTTTATTAAAGTTCTGAATAAATTTTCTAAAATAATTAGCAAATCTAAAAAATGCTTATACCGTTTCAACCGTAATTGGCGTTTGCTATTTCGTAATTACAACGGTTTTCTTTGGATTTATACTAATATATTCCGAGGTAATAATATATCTTAGATATTCCATTTTCTATATATTAAATTAACTTTTTTTCTGCGTTAACTAATAATTTTGCGTTTTGTAAAACCTAAAAAACCTTATAAATGTATTTTATATATATACTTTTTATTTTTTAAAAAATAACAATAGCGTTAAAATAGTAAATATCAAAAACGTTGAAATATTCGCGTAATATATAATTAATTATTCGTTAGAATATTACTGATACGTTTTTAAGTTTTATTAATATAATTAAGCACTTAAACAATTCGTATTTCGTTTTAAAAGCTATGTTTTAGTCGTATTCTTTTTTAATTTTAATAAAGTTATATTTATCTTTAAAGTCGAATATTATAAACTATTTAATTCCGTAAAATCAATTTTTTATTTCTATAATCAAAGATAATAATATTTTATCCTTAACATTAATATTATTTAATTAACGATTATTAAATACAAATCGTAATTTCCTATTGTTATAGAAACCAAAAATATAAAATATTTTATTAGTAATTTTAAAAGTCGAATTTATCTTTTCTATAACTAATCTTCTAAGTATTTTTTAAAAAGGCATAGTTCGTTCTTGTTAAAGTTATAAATAAAATAAAATTTAGTTAATAATTCTTTCTTAAAGATCATTTCGTAATCCTATTCGTTATATTTTAATAATTTCGTATTAAGCCCCTTTATAAAAAGTGTTTATATCGATAATATTATAGTAATATATTAATTAAATCTTTTAATTTTTAGGGATATTATTTTAAATTATTATTTAATTACTTTAAATTTGCTTTTATAATAATAACAATACGTCGTATTTTTCTGCAATACTCGTTCTATTTCTTATATTTTATTCTTTTAAGTAATTAAATATTTATCGTATTTTTATATTTGCATTTATTACTATTTTCAATTAAATATTTAAACCTTTTTTTCTTTTTTATTAATCAATAAGATACAAATAAATCTTAATTGATTTTTTATTAATAAAAGCTTTATACTAATATATCTATGATTTTTTTAAAATTATATTGTAATTCTCAAATAAAACAATATCGAAATTAATTATTTAATCTCGTTTTTAAATAAAAATCTCGATATAATTAATCTTACGTAAAATGTTTTCTTTGTTATAAGCGAATTTCTGATATTCGACATTTATTATTTAGTAAAGTTTTAACTTATATTTCTTTAATAATTTAAATTCGTTTAGTATATCCAAAGTAATATAATTTTCGCTTGAAGGTCCGTAATTTACTATTAAGATATATTAATAGGTTTCGGTTCGTATTTCCAAGGGAATAAAGTTATTAACAGCTTTTATCGTCGTATTTAAAGCCTTTTTTAAAAATTCTCCCTAATTTCTCGGAATTTTATTATCTTGCGCCTTTCTTATAAATATTCTTTATCTTTTAACTCTTTTTCGATTTTATTAAACCATATTTATATTTCTTTATATAACGCATTAAACTATTTTTTCTGTCGTTATTGCTAGCGTATTATTCTTTTAAATTATCTTAATTATTTTTAATTTTATTATAATTCTTATTCTATTAAATAAATATTTTTCTATATAGTATACAGCATCTTACTAGGTCTCCTAAAATTCGTTATTTTTCTAATAAAAACCCTAAATGTTACAGGCTAAAACCTATAGGGCAGCTCGAGCTTACGGAGCGAGCTCCTTAGCTCGAGATCACCTATATGTATATAAGGAGCAGCCACCTCGCTGGTAGCTAGCTATTTCTCCCTTTCCTTCCTTACCTTAAATATAAACCTTTATTAGGCCATATTTTGGTTTAACCTACGTATCTTACTCGTTATATATATTTAAGGTTACAACTTATTACAGCTTTTAGGAAGTTAAATAAAAGCAAAACGTTTTCCAAAAATACTTTGGCCACGGATAATAAGCTAAAAAAAATCTTATAACGAAATAGTTGCGAAACAATATAACCGACGAAACCATGGGTAAATTTACGGTACTAACCTTGTCCAGAACTATTAAAGAAAACTTATAGCACCATTTATTTGTAAATATGTTTTAAAAGTTTAATATATAATAAGAAAAGTTTGCCAAACTGGTCTTTAGCCGTAACGAAACGATAAATAACTTATTTAACCGGATAACGGAAATAAAAAGATATTTTTTAACGAAAGCGGAAAAAGAAAAGGCCCTTATAAAACAAAACCCGCCTCGTTAAAAATTTATAGTAGGTTTACCGTTTAATAACGCGTTCGCAAAAGCGAATCGTAAACCTATAAAATGGCTTTCGTAAAACGGGAAATAAGAAATATTCCGTTCGTTTTTTGCCATACTCCGTACGAAAGTAAAGGAAAACTAGTTTATTTCCGATTCCTTTATAACAACCTGCCTAGATATTATAATTGTCACGGGCCAAAGGCCCTAGTGGAGGAATTAGCGTAACGCTAATCTCGTAGCTTCCGTATATATATAGCTAGCTGCTTTTATACATTTTCTTAGCTGTTCCCTAGATTTCTTAATAGATCTGTTATGGCCTATATCCTTAGTTACTGCGTATATAACCCCTTACATATTGAGAAATCTCCTTTTTTGCGAACGGTCCGTCGCCGTAAGAAATACGCTAACGTTATATATTCGTTATTCGTACGCAACTTATTTATTATGGATATTGAAAAACCGCGCCGTTAGGTTTTATAAGCCGTTGGCGAATTATAAGGCCGTAAAAACTATAACGCCTAGAGGTTCGAAATAAATGGAAAATTATTCGTTAACGGAAAGGCGATCGGCGAGGATCATATATAGTTTTTTTACATCTGGGGAGCCTTTAGCCGTTAACTTTAAAAATTAACGTTTTTATCGTATATACAAAAAGCCTTAAAAAATCAAATTTTTAATTTTTTTAAATTATATTGCCGTTATTTTGGAAAAATTTAATAAAAAATGGAAAATTAATTAACGTTTAATTAAATTACGTTAATATAACGTTTAAACGGCGTCCGAATACGTTTTTATATTTGAAAATATTTTTATTAGGCTGGAAAAAATAAATAACTAAATAAAATCAAAATTTTCCTATTAATTTCGGGCCTTAATACCAAAACGAAAAAACAATTAGATTACGAAAGGTGGCCTAATATTTGGGAAAAGTTCGCATAATTCTTTCGTTATTCGGAAATATCGTTTTTAATAACCTTTATCCCGGCGTATTTATGCGTAATAATTTTTAAGTTAAAAGGCGATATTATGAAAAATATGGAAATTGATACGTTAATCGTTAATTATTAACATAAGCGCTGCTGGCGAACGGAAGGACATTATTTAAAATATGGCGAAACAGGGTATTTTTAAAGAAATTATCCCAAAGGGAAGGAAATTGCCGTTCGACATATTGGCGTTAGTAAGGCCCTAAAAGTTCCGTTATTGCTTAAACGATAAAAAGTAATTGCGGAAACGTTCGATAAAGCCTGGAAGACCCTAAATAAGTTCGACGTTTATAAAGCGTTAAAGGAATTGGCAGAAAAAAAGCCTTAAAGAAAATAATGCAAGGATATAGAGCTGGTGGCGTATAATGCGCCAGAGACGTACGGGCGTAAAGTATGCGGCGTGATTTCCCCGTAACCGTTAAAGGACCCCTCGGATTAGGATTTGCGAATATTGCGCCTTGGAGTAAGGTCCTTAAGAAAGTGCTGTAAATAAGCGTTTATTACGTAACGGGAAAAAACGAAAATTGGATTTAGAGGAAGGGATTATATTACGAGCCAAGGGCCTTAGTGAAGGGATTAACGTAACGTTAATCCCGTAGCTCCCGTATATATATAGCTAGCTGCTTTTACGCATTTTCTTAGCTATTGCCTAGATTTCTTAATAGACCTGTTGTGGCCTATATCCTTAGCTATTACGTATGCAGCCCTTTATAATAATGTTTATATTTATTAAAAAATAATTGCGATTTAACCATTAGTTCAAAATAAAAGAAATATAAAAGAATTTCGACGTCGATAACTTTTTTCTTTATATAAAAAATAATTCGAAAATAAATAAACGGTATAATCCGTTAAAAAGTAATTATAACACATAAAATAAGATAATAATTAACGGTTTTAAAATTACTTATTAGATTTTAAGTTTAAATTAATTAAATATTAAGGTTTAATATAACCCTTAATAATTAAGGTAATTTTTTTAAATGCCAGTATTAATATATGATTTTATAATGCGCTAATTACGAAAAATATGCCTTATAATAATTATAACTGTTAGGTATATAAAACAAAAAAATAATTAATTATTTAAAAATTTTATCCAATTATTATATAAGCAAAAAACGAAAATTTGATATTTCGGTAAAAAAAAAACGAAATAGTTAGCCAGTAATAATATATTGGCTAGATTAATAAATTAACTTAGATAATAAGCGTTTAGAAAAATATATTTATAACGGACATCGTATAATTAATTAATAAATTAATAACGGGTTAATCGAAAAAACCGATCCGAGGGTGATTTGGAATAAAGTTTAGATAACCGGCTTTATACGAAATAGTTTTTCGATAACGAAATAAAAGCTTGGAAACGGAAAAAGTAATGTTTCCGTTACGCCGTTACGAATTATTCGAATTGGAAATACTTTAAATATAAATCCGTAAAATAGCCTTATCCGACTAAGACGGAGATTATAATAACAAACTTGCGGAATATTATTAATAAGGATAGTAATTTGGATAACGAAAATTAAAAAAAATAACTCTTCTTAAAAATTACTAGTAAAAAGGGGACGTAATAAAGGAAAAATTACAAAAAGTTAATAATAAATTAAATAATATTTTTTTATATTAAACGCCTTAATTAATAATATTATATATATAAACGTTTTAATCGATAATGGGTATATTTATTATTCCGCGTTTAATTAATAGCTAATCCGCCGTTTAAAATTATAACGTATATTTATTATATTCGGTTAATTAAGGCTGGCGAAAAATAATAAATTTATAATAATTACGATGTAAGAAATTACTTATATTAACGTAAATTTATACGGCCGTTTAAAACAAATTTGAGGATATATAATTAAAAACTTATTTTGCCTTTTTATTTTAGGAAAACCCTGGGTGGAATATAATAATATTATATATAAGGCGAAATAACGGTTTATTCGTTTTACGGATAACGTTACCGTATTTATATTACGCGAAAAGGGATAGTTTAATAAGGAGTTTAAGGATTGCTTAAAGGAGCAGTTATAGAAATACAAAAAAGTTTGCTTAATGGCGGCTATAACCTTTATGGCGATAATGCGGTAAAACCGCCGTAAAAAAGACGGAATATAATTATTCGTAATTTTTATAAAAATATTAATAAGATTTTAAAGGTAAAGCCGTAATTAACTTCTGAAGATATAATAGAACGTTTTTTTAAGGAAATACGGGAATTCTAAGATTTTTTTATAAACGATAAAAATTTATTGTTATTATGTTATCGTAATAATAACGACATAATAATAAACCTAGAAATAGATATTTCGGGTTAAAAAAATAATCTTATAAGGACCTTTATACGGGATATTAAGGGAAAAGTTATTAATTTTACGTAAAATATTTATAAACTTATTCGATAAACATTAAATTTAGATAAATAATTTTTTTGTAAATACTTTGGTATTATTCGTAAAAAAACTTAATGGAGGTTTATGATTTTGCATAAATTATAAGGAATTAAATAAAATTAAGAAACAAAATTATTATTTTTTTTGTTAATAAAGAAAACGTTATGAATTTTATTATAAACTTAATAATTTACGAAATTTGACGTTCAAACAGCTTTTGACCGGTTACGTATCCGCTAAGAAAATAAGTAAAAAATTGTATTTCGTATATGTTTTGAGTTTTTCGAATAACTGGTATGTTTATTTAGCTTTAGCGGTATACCGGCTGCTTTTTAACGTTATATTAATAATTTTTGCTTCGTATATATGGACAATATATTAATATATTCGTCTGGTTTTCGAATTAACCATATAATTAAAATTAAATTAATATTCCGCCGTTTAGCAAAAGCAAAATTAAATCTGGACCCGGATAAATACGAATTCGCAATCCAGAAAACGAAATATTTAAGATTTATTATTAAAATAAAAATAAACCTAAAAGTTAATTTTAAAAATATAATTATTATTCGGAAATAAAAAGCCCTTATTAGCATAAAAAAAGTTAGAAATTTTATCGGGTTTGCTAACTTTTACCAAACCTTTATAGAAAACTTTAACGGAATAACGACTTTCTTTTTATAATTAATTAAAAAAAGAGTTTTTTTTGGTTAAAAAAATAAAAAATAATAAGCTTTCGACCGATTTAAAAAGCTTTTTATTATAACGCTTGTTTTTACGTATTAGGGTTTTAAAAAAACGATAATAAAGGTAAATTATTCAGGTTAAGTAATTAAAAAATGCCTATCCTAATTTAATTTATTAAAACGCTTATAATTAATTATATATTTTTTAAAAACGTTATCACTAGCTAAATATAATTACGAAATATATAATAAAAAGTTATGAATTATTATTAAAATGTTGGCGCAATAAAAAAGGGAATTTTAAAGATTAATTAATTTTTTTATAATTGTGATAAATTACGCAAATTTTTATTATTTTATAAATATCAGTAAATGTATTAAAAATAAATTTAATAAGCCGGTTTTTTATTTACTTTTAATTTCATACTTAAATATTGTCCTGATAAATTAATAAACCGACCCGATATTATGTTTCGTAAGTTACAAAACATATTTCGAAACGAAAAAAATATTAAATTTAAAAAGCGGGTAACCCGGTTAATTAAGAAAGAATAATTATTTAATAAACCGATACAGATCCAGGAAATCCTGATAGCCGTAACTTACTTAAAGCGAAATAATAGCGAATAACCGGTTATACCTTTTAGCAAGAAAATATTTTTCGAAAAAAATCTTTAAGAAATATAAGATTTAAAAGTTATTAAGAATAAAACCTTAAATATGGCATATGCCGCCGTGGCCTAGAAATTACGTAATTTCCCCCTTATTATAAGCGCGATAAAGGTTTTTATAACAAAATACTTTTTCGACTTTAGGGGTTTTTTATAATTTAAAAAACGTACTTAAATCTTTGCTTAAAAGCCGTTCCGGATATTATTAATTTACCGGGTATACGACTTTTATATTATCGGCCACCTAGGAAAAAACGTTACGTTAATAATATTAAGCCGTCATTATTATTAGCCAAAATAAACTTAGAATATACGCCGTTTTTGCCGTAATTACGACGTATACGGCAGATCGTACGTATAAAGGGAAACGAAAAAAGGGTTATTACGGCTTTTATTTATTTTAAACCGATTTTATTCAGATTTTTTGATAAGTTTTATAATCGATTTACCGGTAAAGCAAAAAAAGAGACCCTTATTTTCTTATGGTATTTTATAATTACTTAATAAAAATAGTTATTTTAAAAGCTATATTTAATATAAACGCGGAAGTATACGTTTAATGTTTTATTCTCTGTTATTAAAAATATTATAGTTTTGTTAAAAAATTAATATTTAATAAAAGAAATTAAATAAATAAATTCTGGATTTATTTATACAACCTAATAAGTATATAATAATAACTTAATATATCCTTTTATTTTTAAACGGACGGAATTACGGAAAAGGTTAACTAAAAATTTCGCGTATTTTCATTATTTTATAAATTACGTACAATATAATTAGGCCAAGCTTTTACCGACAATATAATTAGTCTTTAACGGCAGGAACTTCTTATTAAAAGTAAGCCTTTTTTTTTAATTTATAGATATAATATAAAGTTTATTAACAAAATACCGTTAATTCTCTAATTAATCACTAAGGCGGAAAAAGCTATTAATTTCGTTAAAAAATTACGAAAAAATATAAAATTTACATGAGTTGTTATAATGTCAGTTTAAGCCCGGATAAAATAATTAATTAATGCATTTAAAAAATAAATATTCAATTTCGAAATAAAAAACCTAATATAATTAAATTTAAAAAACGTAATTACCTTATAATTATTTAAAAGTTATTTTAAATATATATTAAATATAAGGTTACCGTAATTACGCCGTATAATATCGTAAAATTAAACGTATCGTTAAGGATACACCCGAAATTCGACGTAAACTTCCTAAAGCTAATAGTAAAAAACTAATTATTTAACTAAATTTTAAATAATAATTAACCGTTACCGATATTATTAAAAAAGGGGGGAAAATATATAATAAAACGTATATTAAAGGCCGAAAATAGGCGCATAAACTGCGGTCGCCGAAAAAAGCTATTCGTAAAATAGGCAGGTTACGCAAAACCGGTATAAAAACTATATAGTAATTTCGAAAATATAATTATTTTTAATAATTTCGAAAACTTATTTAAAAACGGAAACGGAATTAGCGAAAATATAAACGTACGAATAAGGATAAAAGAAAAAAAATATAAGCAAAGCCGCCGCCGCCTTACCGCAGTTTCGTTATTTCTTAAGGCGAAAAAGGGAGTAATATTATAGGCTAAAGCTTATAGAGCAGTTCGGGCTTACGGAGCGAGCTTTTTAGCTCGAGCTTACCTATATATATATAAAAAGCAGCCACCTCGTTGGTAGCTATTTTCCCTCTTCCTTTCTTATCTTGGATATAAACCTTTATTAGGCCGTACCTCAGTTCAACCTACGCATCGTGCCCGTCACATTAAATATATTATCGAATTTTTTTTAAAACTTTTTTTTGTTAAAGTTTATAATGAATATTAACTAAAAATAAAAATCTGTAATAATCTTTTAATAATATTTTTTTACCGTATATTAAATTAATTTTCTTTCCGTTTAATAATCGCATTATTTATAATAATAAACAGGATTCTTTTACAAATATTACCCTTTTCAAACCAGTTTTATACTATAGCTAACTAATAAATATCATTTTCTTGAGTTATAAATCGAAAATACCAATATTATTATTTATCGTTTTTTGTTATTTTTCGTTCGGTTTGGAAGATCGAATCTTTTATAATATATATAAGAAATTCTTTTATAGATATACCGTTTTCACTTTTCATAATTAAGATATTTCTGTTATTAATAATATATAGCGTATATTTTGTCGTATCGATCAGAGATTTTCGGATAAACGTTTTTCGTTTATTTTTAATATTTTTTTAATTATTTCTCGAAAACATTTTGCTGTTTTTTGGACGTTTTTTAAGCCGGTTTTTTCACTTCTTATATTTTTTGTCGAAATTTTTTATCGTGATAACCCGTTTTTATATTAGGCCCGAATTATATTAATAATTTTGTTATTATGTTTTTTTGGCTTATCTTTAAATTATTATTTCAGTATAAGTATCTAGTTATTTTATCGTAAGTTCTTAAGTAAAAAATATTTATAAACTTTATGCTCTTTTTTTCTGTAATTATAATATTTAATCTAGCTTCAATTTTTTATAGGTAGCCTCGAGTTCCGTAGGTCCCGGTTTTATGTCGTAAAAAGTATTATTATATCGAAATATATTAATATTAATCGTATATCCAAATTTGTTATTATTTTTTCCTTTAATCTTTTTAATGCGTTAGATATATTATTGGTCGTTAATTTTAACTACTATAACGATATAATCCGATAAATAATCGCGTCGATTAAGTTTAAAAAGTTTTTTTTTACTTTCTTCTAAATTATTAAAAAATTTAATTATTAATACTTTTTATTTTTAATTTAATTTGGATATCAATTAAATATATGTACTGCCGTAATTAAATACTGATTCTTTTTATTATAATTACTGGATATTTATTTTAGCTTTTATTTGTTTTGTTTATTTTTCTGAAAACTTTTGTTAATAATTATTCGCATTATTCGTATTTATTATAAATTTATATTATTTCGAGATTTTACTTTTCTATAAATTAAATAATATATTCTTTATAAGAAATTTAAATTAAGTGATCGTATTTTCGATAAATTGTTTAATTGTAAATTCGATTTATATAATAAACGTAATAAGTCGAATATAAAAACACCTAAATTATATTTAGTATTAGATTGAAAACAGTTATAATTTAGTTAAAATTTCCTTAAAGGGTTCCGGTTTAAAAGGCTTAAAAACTTTTTCTAGCTCCTTATTAAAGTTTAGCTAAATAACTTGGCTTACTCGAAAGGGCTTTCCAGTTTCGAGTACTTTTTCTTTTTTCTTAAGTTTTTTTATAAACGGCTTGGAAAAACCTTATAAGATTATTTTTATTCTTTTTAAGTTAAATAATAGATTTATTTATAATATTTAGGCGTCGAAAAACGTTTTTTTTAAAAAAGGCGAAATTATTCTTTTTTTTAGATTTTTTTTAATATGTAAGTTATATAAAATTTAGTAAATAAGTTATTCGAGTTATTTACTAATAATTATAATGTCGGAAATATTGATTAAAGTTTAACGATATTACTAAATAAAAGCTTATAACGTATAACAGCTAAGTTAATTAATTAATTAATTATTAAACTTAAGTTAACGGGTTTATATTAATAGAAATATCGAAAGTATTTAAAAATAAGAATAGTTTAATTACTTTTCGTAACATCAAAGGTATTTTAGATAACAAAATTATATTATAAGCTAATATTATTTAAATTATGGAAATAACAAACGTATATATCGTATTTTTAGCTTAAACCACTTATTCTGGTTCAACGACGCCCTTTTAATTAAGCCTTCTTAAACCTTCTTAAGCCCTTAAGGGCTTAGCCGGCTCAAGTTTCCTAGGCCAACCAGAGCCCCTAATCTCTTTGAGCCAGTTACGTAACCTCTTGGTTTGGTCGGAGCTTGGCGTTCCCAACTCTCCGACCGTTTGAAGAAGCCAAGATTACTAGGTTGTAATGTAAAAGCGTAAACGTTTTAGTTTTTTAATTTTTTTTCGATTTTTCTGTTTTACTAACATTATAATTCGACTAATTCCTTTTTTACTGCTTTTTATTAAACCAGAAAACTATTTTCAAATTCGCGTTATTTTTTTATAAACGATTTTATATTTCGTTTATTTTCTTTAAAAAATTCATTATGAAAATGTTAAAAGAAAAACGTTAACAACGAATATAATAGTTAAAACTTAGGTATTTCCAAGCGTAAAAATAATCGAATTTATCAAAACGAACATAATTAAAGCAAAGACAAAATCTTCGTATCGAATATTTTTTAATCGAATTAATATAAATATCTCGGAAATCGTACTAATTTAAACAAGTTTTTTTTAGATACAACTCGATATATTGAAGTTAATTAAGAAACTTAAACTATATATTTTTAAAAAGCTACTTAATATTTATCTTTAGCATAGAAATCCTTAAAAAATAATATTACAAAAACAAACGTTCTTAGTTTTAAAAAAAACTAACCTTTAAGGCCTAACATGAGTTCGTTACGGGTAAACTTCGGCTAAGAAAAACTTGGCAAATTTAAACTAATTTAAATAATTTACATAATTTAAAAGCGAATTATAAAAATTATGTAAATTTACGATATACGTATTTTAGATATAAGAATATATATAATAAATCGTTTTTTTATATAAATAGCATTTACTTAATTTGGTTATTTAGCTCTTAATTTAAGTTTTTAATTAAAAAAAGATCGTAAATCTTTTCAACAAATAAACCGATAAATTATTTTTTACTCTTTAGTTGTCTATAAATTAAGACCTTTTTTAAATAATGCTTATACCTCCGAGTAGATATGTAATAGGTTCGTTACAAATATTTGATTAAATAGAAAGAATTATTCAGATTTTAAAAATATGTAGGAGTTTGTAAAAGATTTTATAAACGCTTAATATCTATTAAGAAATTTTTACTCATAATAGCGATATTAGAATTAAAGGTTTCATAGTCGGTTAAATATAAAAAAGCTTAATTGGTATTTGTAATTTCGGGTTAAAAAGATAAAATAGAGGTTTGTAAAATCGTAGTAATTGCTGTTTATTTTTGTACTTTACGTTTAAAGCGGTTTAAATTTTCGAGATTATCAATATCCTACAATACGAGTTTTATTACTTTGTTGTATTATTTTTCTATTTTTCTTCTGTTTACGAAAACGACGTAAACAGGTGTTGGTTTCTAAGATTATTCGATCTGTTTTTTTCTTTAGTTATTTTTAGTTTTAATTTTAGTTTTTAATATTAAGTAGTAATACGTTAAGGTTATTTAGAATTAATCTTGTAAATATTATAATTCACTTAGTTGTTTTTAATATAAAAAGAAAAATAACGAAAAAATTCGTTTTCGGATAATTTAAAAGTAAGGTTTTATTATTTATATTAATAATAATGTATTGTTTTATAAAGATTAGTAATTTCGATTGCAATTAAAACAAATTTACGTTATATAATTTTAACTTTAAAAAATATATTATGTTTTTTGTACAAGAAATTAGAATAATTTAAGCATTTATAAATTAATTTTCGAAACGAAGATTTTAAAGAAAAAATATTATTTTATTATTTAACATTTTAGTAAAATAAGAAATAATTAAAAAGTGTGGATTTTAAGGTTAATTAATAATAGTATTTTAATTATTGCGAAATGTCTACGATATAGACTTATTCGAATTGTTACGAAATTTTCGCGATATAAAGATAATAAAATAATAAATTATAATATATAAGATATAAGATATAATTATTTTATTATTTTGATAATATTAACTTATAATATAATTCGTTACTTAAAATATCTTTAGTAGTATGAAATGTAATTAAGTTATTTGTGACTTAGAATTTTATAATATATTTGTTAATATACACTTGTACAAATAATCTTTAATAATTAGTTAAACTTTTTAACCGTTACAATTTTCTTATATTATTTACTTTTTAAATTATTTTCTTTTTAACTTTTTAATTTTTTTAAGTTTAATTTCGTTATTTTCTTTTGCGGTTATTTTTTATATTAGTTTTGTAATTTACTTAAGTAAATATTTCGCTTTAAGTTATAAACGTTTTTAATTTAAATTGGCCTTTTTTTAAATTATAAAAGGGTTTTTCATAATAGAAAAATGATATTTACCTAGTTGATAAAAAATTTACGTAAAATACTGTTCGTTATCTCGTAACTTTATTTTCGTAATTATTATTAATTAATATAATTCTTTAAACTGTTAGTTAATTTCGTAGCGTATATAAAAATAGCAAAATATAAATTGCGAGTTTTTTTTAATAAAAGGCTAAAAAATATTATTATAATAAATTAGCAAACCTTTAATAATCTGTAATTAATATATTAAGATATATATTATTAAGTTATGTTAAAAGAGGTCTAACTAATCCGATAAAAAAACTATCTAATTAGATAAGTTGCGTAGATTTATTATAGACGCATTCTAGTAACAGTTACATAGGCCAACCAGCCAGGTGCATTCGAACAACGCCAGGTGCCAGCATTATTTATTAAAATAATTTTATAATAATAAACCAGATTGGAGAAGTGAGTTCCGCCTCACTAGCCACCTCACCAACCACCCAGAGCGCCCTTAATACCAAGAAGGTCAAGAAGAGTGGTCTCATTGTTAGACAGAAAGCCGTGGCAATGACTGCACTTCCGACGATAATTGAATTGGAACGAATATTCGGTTTTGTTCTCTCATATTTACTCCACTACAGTGGCCACTATCCTTGCATTGCTTGTCAGAGGCTTAGCAAACTCTTTAAACTGGCAGGTGTGATAAGATAGTAGTTAGGTAGGTATTTTAGTCTTCTGGCTACCTCAAGGGAGGCTTTCTCCTAACCAGCTCAGCCTCGTTCCCTTCACTCAAAACCACCGGATGTCTCCTTGGCTCACTCCGTGCATCCATTTAGTTTAGCTTCGCACTCGTGCAAGACCTGGACCATACGTTCTATACTTTGGACAGCGCTCGACCGTGGCTTATCACCCTCAGCCGCTTCCCAGAGGGACCAGTATGTTTGTATCGCATCAAAGAAGGCCTTGCATTTATCCATAATCTCCTGGTCCTTCTCCCGGTAACGGACAGAATCTGGTAGTGCTGACCTCGATGTGTGTGCTTGTACCCAGACCTTATTTTGGTGACACCAAGCCAGGAGAGTCGCCAAATGCTCGCTGAGCAGCGCAAACAGCGACTTCCCAAAACATCCCTCATTTCCCAGGGCAATGATGTCATTGATCATGCTGCCGAACAACTCGTGGAAACCATTGTGGCTTCGATGTAGAAGACCGCAGCGTAGATATTCTCAATCTGGGGACGCCAAGGCTCGAGATGCTCTGGCAGGTTCTTGACAGACACCGGTAAGTGGGGCGGGTTGAGGGATGCACTAGCTCCTCAGGGTTTTCCGACGGCGGTAAATCCTCGTTTGTGGTAATAGATGTTGAAGCCGAAGGCCGCGGCGAAGTATGGCTAGGTAACCGCGGATGCATGTTGTTGGGCGGTCGTGTTGGGTGGAGAGAAGGATGGTTTCCGACAATGGGGTGATAAGTCCTGACTTCTTGAGGGGATCGCTGTAGATCTGGGGGATTCGGGAGCCTTCTAAGAAGGAGTTCTTGCATGGATATAGTAAGTTAACTATCGGTTGCCCTATTGCTTGCAGGCTGTACCAGAGCTGTTGTACCCCGCCCCTGCAACATGAGGTGTTGTTAAGTCAATATCTCCATTTCTATTAATCATCATAGATCGTTGAGGATTGAGATCAAAGTCTTGAAGTTTGATCTTGGCCGTACACTGTAGGTGCTATACCAGTTTTTTGGCGTCACTAAGTCTCCAAATTAAGCAGCATCAGACTGGTAGTTAACCGAGGGATATTACTGATGATTTTGTGATTCACTTATGTCTGCTTCTCTTGATTATGGTGGTATCATATTTCATTGGCGTTCGTAAAAGCGATTCATGAAGCTACTGCACCCTCTTTAGTAACACTATGGGGCTTGAAGAAGTCAGGGTCGCTCTCAAGCTCTTCCTTCACCTGCATAAGGGTGTCAGCAGCTGATTCATTAGGTGGGGGTTTGCCATGATTGATTATGACTGCCAGCTTGACTTACAATGTCCAGTCCACCGACTAATTCACCCTCCACCCACAGCTGAGGATAAGTTGGCCAGTCCGCGAACTCCTTCAGGCCCTGCCGTACCTCGTCATCGGCCAGAATGTTGAAGAACCCGTACTTGACGCTGCGCTCCCGTAGGATGCCTACCAGCTGCCGCGAGAATCCACACTGTGGCGAGCTGGGGGTGCCCTTCATGAACAGCATCACCGGCGCTGCCTTCACAAGCTCCGCCAGTCTCTTGAACAGTTCTTCCTTGGCCTTCGCGGGATCGGCGGGAGTGTCGACTTCTGCAAGGGCTGCTTCCTTCTCAGGTGCTGCTGTGCCGTTCACGCTTGGGGCAGCAGCAGCATCTGCCTTCTTCGCATGTGTTTCGATTGCATTGCGGACCTTGACTGCGCTGCTTCCGCTCACAGTCTCAATAACCTGCCCATTCCGTTGTAGGACTAGATAGGGCACCGCCGTCACATCGTACGTTTCCGAGATGTCGCTCAGCTCTTCTGCGTTGATGGAGACCCAACTTGTCGCAGGCGGGTCGGTAACGGGGTATTCGGACGCAAGCGTCTTGAGAACGGTGGCCATCTGGGCGCATGGCGCAGCCCAGGGCGCGTGGAAGGAGATGATGAGGAGGGTTGAGCTGGACAGCCTCTCTACATGAGCGCGCCAGTCATCTTCACTGGTGATCTCCTTGATTGTCGACATCGCGCCCAGGTATTTCCAGTGGTGGTAATGCGCGTAGGTGTCTCAAGTTTACTCGCTTAGATTTCTCTTGTGGCGTTGGGCGCTCCGGGAGCCTTTGGCGAAGTTCGGGATCTTAAATCAGTCAATGTTACCTTTTGCCCCTCCGATATCGATGGCGCAAACTGCTTTAGGCCAATGGCGGGGCAGTTAATTAGCACATTTGCTGAATAAATATGTTATCGGTATGGTCGGAGATAACAGCTGTGTTGCGTCATTGCCATACGGGTAGTGACGTATGCAATATTTTCAAAAGAGAAATATGTACATATGGAGACCAAATCAAGTTTTGAAGTGCTTCTCCAAGGCCCCACCGTGGAATACGGGGGAATGTGACATTGCATACAGCAGCAATATTTGGGGAAGAGGTTTGACAAAATAACTGGCCTGCCGCCAAACAAGAAATACTATCAGAAAGAGGCTGCTTGTTCACGACTTTCGCCCTTCATGCTCCCTGGAGTGCAGCGTTGCTTTAGTGCGATTTATTCGCTACGCCTATCCATATCATATGTATTCACGCAAGCAACGGCCTCGGCGCTCTAAGCCCCTGACTGAAACTGAACCGATGGATTAATTACACCCAACGATTGTCTAAACATTCGGCTTTCTCGTTGGACGTGTATCAAGGGAAAATAAGCTGGTGATAGTAAGGTGGCCTGGGCTTTGGCTAGGGGTTAGGCGTGTAGCTGGAGTACGCTTTGTATGATATCCATCCAAAAGTCTAAAAGCAGCATCACCTGATATTCCCATTCTAAGTTAACAGTTTCGAGACTTATGTCCAGCCCCTGATTATAAGGGCTTAACTGAGCAGGCTCAACTGAGGAGCAGCAACTAAATCAGAGCTCATCCTTAACGAACCATTCAGGATTCGGTGTTTACCTCGGCCACATATTGCTGCACATTATACCAAGGCAGCCTGCTTGCTCCATCCTTGCCTGGCTCTACAGACAATTCATGCGGGGTAATATACAGATTTAGTATGTTCTGGCCCTTCCGGATATGGAGGACGATTACGAGGCCATTTCAAACCAGCGGCCTAGTACTAATTGACAGTCGCTGTGAAATCGATGATTTACTTAAGGCAGGCCTGAGGTGACATTGCCTTATGACAGAAGGCGCTTCTCGAAGATGGGTACAGATTCATCTCCAACGCCTACGGTCATATTAACTAATGCCCCATTGGCCGTCCGTCGCTACGCACGCGCGGATTAGGCTCCCTATGTGAGGAAAATCAACCGATTTATGAAGTAGATATTAACAGCACTTTGGTAGGGAAATGAAAACCGCTATTATACACCCCCGCTTGCTTGTTTTCCGCGCTTATGCAAGATCAAAAAGGAGCTGCCACTATAGGTGGTCCAGCTCGACTATCTTCAGATAATGCGGCCAACAGCTTTGGCCCCAGCTCCTGCATATATCGAAGTCATTTCGATGGTATGTTGGCGCATGCTGCACAGATACTTCGATAGCGCTCTAACCTTCAATATAGATGGTCATAGGTATACGGCGATTACACGCGGAGCTGTTGAAGTTCACAATCACAATGGCGCTAAAGGCTATGACCCAAACGCACCTACCCCAGGTTATCAGGTTCTTCTAACCCGCTCTCGTAACCGTGCCAAATCCGCGAGAAGGCCACCACTGGACCGGGCTTCTTCCCAGAGTCGACCCCGGGAGGAGAGCATCCGCCACGGCAAAAATGATAACCAGGTTGTGAATCTAAGTACCTGGCGGAAGAATAGCGTTGCGAAACGCATATCCAAGGAGTCGGGTATCCTCAAACCTCTCGAAGAGAAGGAGGATGTCCATAATAGCGGTCACAAGCAGCCTGGAACTATGACCTATGCCACACGTTCCGAGCCTGACAGTCCTACGCTAGGAAGTGAATGTTCCGAACCTAGCCCACATCAACGCTTTCTACATCCACCCTATCTTCTCAACCGCCCTGGCCCCATTAATACGGATTCTGATACCGACACTCAGGAGTACGGAGCTATTAGGAGCACATCAACCGAGTCCGGGAAGAGTGGCAAAGTCGTGACCATAGTAGATCAGTCGCGAGGCGGAGCGTATCCGGACGATACTAGCGACGGTTCATCCCCCCAACCCGAATTTGCCGAGCCTTTATGTTTCAATATTGACGATAATTCCACGGATAGATATGTTCCGGCATACGATGTTTCGGAGGCATTCGCAGGTTCGTTCCGTTCTGTTAATTTTTGGGGATACGTGCCAATAGCCATCATCCAGGTAACCGCAATCTTAGGGTCCCGGATCAAGATATTGATGTCCCGTACAACGATGAAGATACAGACGATGGCTCACACTCTGAGGGTAGCTCCCTATCTGAGCCGCCCACAGACCCTACCACGTGCCCTTCAAGGCCCCGGCCCCGTTCCATAGGCTGTGAAAGCGTTTCATCGGCCTCTAATACGTTTGGTGAATCGATTGCTGGGTTAATGCCCAACGCCCGTAAATCATTACCATGCGAGTTTGTTATGTACAGTGCCTGTGATATCTCATTCGGGGTTGGCGACTTTCAAGGATGGTTCGACCACATTGTGGGACAACATCTCCATTTCAAGTACCCGAGACGGTGCTTCTGCTGGTTTTGCGACGATTTCGAACTTATGGTGCCTGAGAGTTGCGAAACGACAGACCTTGAGCGACACTACCGGAACCGAATGCGGCATATACAACAGCATCTTGTTCAGGAGGATGTCTCCATTAACGACATACGTGTCGATTTTGCTTTTCTAGACCATTTGCATGAGCACGGGCTTATCCTTGATGAAGTATACTGCCCAGGGCGAAGGTTTTGGGAGACAACTCCAATAAGGGGGATTTATAACTCGCGATTTGTTCCTGAGAAGTTTGCGAAGCAGAAAGAGATTCACTTGAGCGTTATAGACAACTTACAAATGGAGGACCGACACCGTAGGCGATCGGTAAGGAGCATTTCAGCGAGAGGTCGGAGTCTCGGGCCCGAGCGTCATCTAGAGAATCCCTGGGATGACACGCCAAATGAAAGTGGGCCGCATACAGGAACATCAAAACAGGGGACTGAGCTTCGAGCCCAGGGGTTTGTGTCTCCTCTCCGGTTGTCACGAAGCATGAATCAAGTATTAACAACCCCATAGTCAAACTTCTGTTATCACTGACGGCCGAAACGATCGAAACTCCGTGTCAGAAAAGCAGACTACGACCAAGAGTGGATGGGTGTGTAGAGTCCATGCATTCGCGAAGTTCCTGTTTACATTTCCAATTCGCTTAACATGGCCTCGGATCTCACCTGGAGACCTAAGGGTAGAGTGGATCTGCGTAAGCTCTCCTTCCGACCATGCCCCAAGTACTGGCCGGTCTAACAGTCACGTAGAGATGTGGTCAGCCCCTCTACCTTGACGTTCCAAAAGAAAACAGGTTAGCAGCTATCCAGTTCGCGGAAGAAGCCTCAGGGTCACCAGTCTCTATACGGACCTCCCAATCCAGCATTACTTTTGAGAGCGAGACCAATACGTCACAGCCCACTCACAGTTCCGAGGGGAGCAGCCCAACATCGGGTGATGGACAAGGTAACCCTTCTGACCCATCAACGTCACCAGCCGCTTCTCCGTCTTCACGACGTGGATTTTATGCAAACCGGAACAAATATCTGCTGTTGTGCGTCAACACAGGCTCGCATACAATCAAGTTGACCCACATAGACATGAAAGCGATAAGTAACGACCAGACACTCTTCACCCGCATACGCGAACAGTACAAGATCATGCGGGGCCGCCTTGCTAGGAACAGCTTTATCGTTCCAAAGAGTATTGAATACGTAAAGGTAACCCCTATAATATCTCAGTTAAAATATAGATGCGATAACTAACTATCAAAAGTTCGAACTAATATATCGTCAAAGGACCGGGGAGTGTATTGGGAACTATGAAAAGGATTCCATACCACCTAACGACGAGGTAAAGGAAGGCAGATACGAATTCGATCTTCCCAAGATAGGCCCTCTTCCGATAGCGCCTCATATTTTTATGCATTCCTTTTCGAACCCGGGAGATCATACTGGCCGGCTAGCTGTTCGTCATCTCCCAAAGAAGCTGCGGGATAAACTTGTGTGCCTGGAGCCCACTAACGCTTGTGACTTACCATGTGGATGGGGTATCTATATCGTTGAAGGTATCAATCGGGATCTTGTCGCAGGATTGCTCGCACTGGGCCTTGTGTTCGTGTTCTTTTTGGCGATATTCTGGACATCTTTCAAAGAAGATGTCCAAGGGGGCATGGGAATCGGTCAATTCTGTCTTGCGTTTATTGCTGTGGCCTTTACAGCTGGGGCCGTAATACAAAGGCCGATGCAAGACATGGTGCCGTAGCATGTTGGCCAAGTTGGATCTTGGGCAGAAACATATTCAGTTCCGTAGAATTAGACTACTTAAAGCATGCATTGTAGGTCTGATCGAGGGAGGGCACGCAGGTAAGATATTGCTCTGATATCGCCCATGATTGGAGGCGACACTCCACTTTCCCTTGCTGAACGTGTGGCCCCGTTCTTGTCATCTCGATACGCCCCTCGCCTGCCTAGGCTGCACCTCGCAGTGCATCTTAGGACCGCGGATGATAGGTGAACATATTAAACAGTTGCGATTATTTTGCTAGTGCAGGCAGACTTTAAACACCGGCTCAGAGATCCATCACGATGGTATCAACCTGGCATTGAGGGACTGACTAAGTAAGGAGTCAGCTATCAGGTCTATTCCGTGGTAGAGAATGTTTTTCGTTTGTGGTTGTTGTACCTGATGCTTCAGTGAAAACGGACTGGTGTGCCGAGTGTGGGCTGGTTAATAATGCGACGTTATTTATTCAGAGCGTACATCCTGATAGGGATGCTTGACTAGGTGAGGAAGCATATAAATCCTAAAAAGAGACCGTATCAGCAATCAAGCAACGCGAGGTCCCCCAGCTCCATCATGTACTTGTATGTGTTGGACGCTGAGCCTAGCGAGAGAGGTGACGCACGTCTCAGGACGCTAGCGGGATGACAAATCCACCGGGGTTTGGGAGCAGACTGTCCTTGTACCGATGTCCTCAAGGATCGTCGTAATCTGCGGATTATGCTTGGCCCAGATCGACATCCGCAGGCGGTTCTTTTTGCCACCCATGCCTCCTGGACTGGGCTGTTTTGTAGTCTGCCCCGTCGCCATGGACGCAAGAGACTTCCTCCGTGTCGTGATGGTACCTGCGTGCGTGGAAAGGTGCGTATCTTATTTTTCCCGGGTCTGTTGGCCTAGTGGCTAGTTTTGGTTATCCTCCTGTTTCATAACAAAGAAAATTTTATACTGGAAATGGCCAATTACGACCCTAGGCTCGGAAATCTGATGATCCAGTTCTCTGTTTAGCTACATTTCTTTTCCTTTCTTTTTTGCCTTTTGCTCTGTATTTCTATCAATGCCCCATCATTTTTACTGCACTTGGAGCCTCTTCTTAACTTTTTAATCGATTAAGCTTATAAGCGTTACTCGCGTACCGTTACATTACTGTTAATGCGAGTGACGGCAAACCTGCCTTGCCTCGGATTTTCGGCTTGCCCCTACTAGTCTGCTGATGCTAGCCAGTGCCGGGAATTAGGGACACGAGGGAGAGGACCAGCGGGACGGAGGAGCACCTTCTGGGCACTCTAGAAGTTGTTATATGGGTTTGCTATGCGTGACTATCCGTATATTAGGCGCCCCTTCAGACAACAAAAGAATGTTCGCTTTGGGCAACCATATTGCGACAGCCAGAAAATTTTCTGTTAAACATCAACGCAATGACACAACCCTGAGCTACAGATTTATACTTAGTCTGTTATACGGAAGCATCTTATCTCGTTAATTCTTCTAGGAATGTCATGTCATAGATTAAAACAGGCATCCTCTAGGTGTTTAGGTCTGGAAGCTTTATCGTTGTACACAGGAAATGCCTGCTGTGACAGTTTAGCGACTCCGTACTGCATACCATTAATTTAGCACACATTCTTGCCACTTCATTAATTATACACGAAGCGGCAGCAGTCATGGTAGAAATAATTGTTGGTATCTGGGGTGATCGTCATTTAAGTCGAAGTCTAGGTTCTTACATGTGCCGTCCAACCGGTAAAAGATAGCCTTTAATACACTAATTAGGTTTCATATTAACCTACCAGGCTTGGGGGCTTGCGACTACATCAACTATATATACATACAAGGTGAAGGTTGTCTTACTCCTATTTCGGCCCCTATTTAGCCCCTATTTAACGCCTATTTTCAATATACTTGATACGGGACCTTCCTCCGTTCATTCACACAATTGGTGTCACGCTTACTAGGGAGTAGATACACAGCTCTTGAGGGTATATTGACTTGTAGGAAGCTAGGAAGTGGTGATCCCACTTGGTGGGTGATCCACTGATATAGGGCTTCGGAAAGGAACAACAATCACCCGAAGACCTTAGCTAGGGGTGCCCTTTTCCATGACAATTGGTAGTTACAACGAGTCATCCGATCAAAGCAACTATTGTTGAGATAAACGAGAGTGTTTGCTTGAACATAATCTCGCTTTACACCCCGGACTGCACAGTTCGCTCTGAAAACAGACGCTCTATGCCAGAAGATTAATGCTGATAAAAGCAACGATGCAGAAAATATATCACGGACAGGCGTTAGCAAAGCCATATTGGTGCATGCAAGCCACCGTGATGAGAGAGGTCTTCGTTGAGAGACATCTCAGAACTTCCTTGAGTTCGGTAAATAGAACAACCACTGCGTAACTACAGCGCTCTATGATCCAGTAAACCTAGTTAGTGAATAGTCACAGCATCTCCCTTGTCTCGTCATATAAACTATGACATTAATTCAGGTAATTCATAATGGAGGAAACGATAACTTGGAAAATGGATTGTACTACTGAAGTCTTGTACTTAAGGGCATCTTTGCCCACGTAAATATAACTGCTTTTACTTTGTCTTTGGTATTACGCCTTAACACGTTTTCAGAATCGAGAACATAAGTTATTCTCTATACCTAGCCCCATCCTGGTATCATTATGGAGATACGGCAGATTTTACCAGCGTTTAACCAGGTCGTCCCACGGCTGTATATATGGATAACATGACATTTCCTGGCAGATGATCCGCATTTGGCGGGGATACGCTTACGGGGGGCCGTGCAAGGCCTTTCTGGAGATGTTCCGTTCTTCGTTGCGCGCCTAGTATTTGGAGACCATGGCGGGGCAGATTTACTTCAGTCGGCGGGCGATATGATTGCGTTCGAGATCTTTGTTTATGACTAGGCCAGTGGTACTAGCTTCGATACAGTCAAATCTGCAGTATTTCCTTCAGCTTTTTTCTAGAAGAGCCGGGTTTGTTCCAGATGATGCCCCCGGATATGAGCCGATACCTCTCTGCAAAGTCACAGCCACCCAACTTGATGGTGGAATCATGTTTGGAGATCTTTACCATCGCGTTTTTAATAGGTAGTCCATGGCGTCTTTTTAAAGTGCTTGGCTGTATAAACACGGGCTAAAACTATACCCTCTTTATCTCAGGTATTCGAGGCGGGAATTCGACAAGTCGAGAATGCTTGTCTTGGTGACCGAATGGCCGATATCCCGAAAATTGTATTCTTCCGGCGAGACCGGCCCTTTTCAACCGCCCATTGAGCCCCGAGATGGAGCGGTAGATAGAATAGAAGAGTCGGGGAAAAGATTCGTAATTCGAGAAAGCCGAGTTAAGGGGCTGCGAGAGGCCATGGCCGGTGGGGGTAAGTTATCCACTTACGCCTGCTTAGCTGCTCCCTTGTTCTGTCATATTACCATGGTATGGCATGAAGCCGGAGACTCAGAACGTTACCCCCGTGTCGGCCCACCCATTATCTATTACGTAGTGAACTGGTGGGCCCGGGCCTACAAAGAACTGGCTAAGAAATACTTAGGCAATTCGGTCTCCCTTGCGATAACCGAGGCCAATATCGTGCAGGTTTACGAGCTTGCTATGACCCAAGTGAGTTCGCCAACCTAGTGCAGCTAACCGGAAACTCCCTCGGCTTGATCGACGAGAGATATGCCCAGAAGCGGTTTGCGATGTTTTCCGCGGTTCAGGACCCACGGTTCCTCGGGGTCAGCATTAACCCAAGCTGCACAATGTTGTCTCGTTCAACTCGTGAAGGTTCTTCGGCGCTACTGCGCAGTAGAATATTGCTTTTGTACCCGCCACCAGTTCGGAGATTCGTGAACGGCCGGAGTTTGGGATCTGCCGTGATCCTCCCTGGTCACCCCTCTACGGGAACCTAAGAACTAATGGTGCGTTTTCTACAAAGGCGACGGACATTCTTTGGCTAGAAAAAGTATGGGTGGAATGGGTTGATACTGTTGTAGGTTAGGACATAGAAGTGGCCAGAGTACGGCGAAGAAGATACCATTAGCTACAAATATCGCAACTAGCGGTGCATCTACCCAATAGTCATAACGACCAATGTATAACGCGTTGGTGTGTTACAGATGGATTCTATGATACCTCTCTTACCATATACCAATGGACCTTCGAGCAGGTGGGCATATATGAATATCAATAAGGGCTTGGCTTTCATCGCCGTGAGAGTCTTAAGGATGGTTCGATAGAGTGACTGTCTATAGGACGGCTGTAGCCCTGAGGAGAAGATAATCCATAAACCTATGCGACCACCGATAAAAAGAGGGACCCGTCGCGTGCCACAATGGCCCTGCTCGTCTTCTCGACCAACGACATAATCCAGACACAGATAGTGTGTAGGTAAAGCCATAACTCTATGCCTAGTTGCTCTTATCTGCATTGGACTTGGAACCAGTAGCACTGTTTTGCATAGCGCTAGTTAGAAGAAGACTTTGATTGACAGCATCCTGTCGAGTTGGAACGTACTTGTCGAACTGAGATCCAATACCGATCAGGTCAACGGGGCTAGTTGCCTTGGCCTTGTGCTTCTTTTTGGAAGACTTCGAGCGTTTGGAACGAGTGCGAGGAACAGGAGAGGCACGATGTGCGACGGTACTCGAATCATCGCCTTGGGAAAGGGGAGCCGGGGGGTGTAACAAAGGTTGAAATTGGGAGCCACTGTTTGTGGTTGAGTATGAGGGCTGGTCTGACATGGTTGCAGAAGAAAGGGGGGTTGTACTAAGGAATGGTTATTATGTTTAAAGGTAGTGCTAACGGATTGAGGTCGGTAGGAATGCTCTGACAAGAATCCTTGTGGGGAAGAAAGGAATCTGAGGCAAGAGAAGGCCTAGGGTCCTGAGCAGAGGTTTATATACCCGAAGCACTACTCTGGGGAAAGCACCCCTCGTACTGAGACTGCTGATATATGCCAATGCCATTCTGGAGCAGACAGATGACATATTCAGGTCGAACGGACAAAGCCATGAGACCTTGATTCCTACAGAGATCGATGGGCTAGCTAGGGTTCGATGTCTTATGATTGGGTGTTCTCCTTTTATTCAGTGCAGGAAGGCCGGCATTTTTGATAACGGGCGAATCCGCTTCACCCCTATTGGCCATTGCTCTTTTGTGTATATGTATGGTATATCCGCAATACGGCTCACCGAGGACATAGGGGGAGTGCCACGCGTGTAATCAGACTCGGGGAACTTCATATGCGCCTCGCTCCATCCGACAGCCTCTCTATCATTGGCTAGTATCGTTTTGTTGTCTTGGTACGTACCGAATTACTATTCTGCCTCGCTAGCGTGGCTTTCTGCACAACGAATCATACTTCAAGCTTAGTTTAGTGTTCCCAGTGCAAGGTGTCCAAGGTGTCCAAGGTGTCCAAGGTGTCCAAGGTGTCCAAGCTCTCGGTTCTCATAGGCGAGTCTCTTTTTGTTTGCATATCCTAGAGGATCCAAGCAATGAGTGCATCTCGGACTGATCAGGCTGCCTGCTTCTTAGGTAGATTAAGGGAGAAGACCGCACTTTTCACATCATCCTTGTTCTCATTCCCTCAAACCAATCGACCCCACCTCTTCTTCGGACTTCCATATATCATAACCTACTCTTTCCTTCCTTTTAATCGTTCTCCCCATTGGACACTTAAAACGTATTATCTGCATCATGGACAGCCAAGCCATCCAACTTCGACCCGAAAATGCGCAAGGCTCCGACCCTACCTTCGCTCACATTCCCTACGATCAGCGTTGGGAGCCACTGAAGTCCACCATTGTCGCGCTTTACATGGAAGAGAGGGAGAAGATACCTAGGGTTTCTGAAAGAATGAAGAACGAGTACAGTTTCTCGGCAGTGTAATTCTTCTCTTCCTACAGACGCAGACAACCTGGATCTAATCTTTCTCCGACGCAGACCTTCTCAATATCGATACCATTTCAAGAAATGGGGCATAAAAAAGAGAATAACAAGCAAAGAGAAAGATGCAATCATAAACGCCCACGGGAAACGGCTAGGACCCGGGTCCAACCTGTCCCAAATCTCAATAGACGAGGGAGGCTTCGACAAGAGGGTGGACAAGAAGGCCTTAAAGCGTTACATTGGTGACCAGATCAGACACGAGCAACCCTTGCAGGTAGATAATACAATGTGAGTCCGCGCACCAGCACGATACCTCAATGGCGCAGTACTCTCTAATCGTCGTCAGGTTTCTGCGATGGCATCTTCCATATGCCGCTCTCCTGAACAGTCTTGGCCTGCCACATGACCAATCTTCACCTTTCGGCAGCAGCCCACAAACACCAGAAAACATCACAATAGAGTCACCGGGTTCAGATTCTCCCTCAGGAGAGTCACCAACGACGCAGATTGTGCGACGAAAGGTGCACTTGGATCGCGCGAAACTCTTGCTTCAGGGCCGCGAGATGGATTTGATGAGACAATTGAACAAATCTGAGAGAGAGTATGTGCGATGATCTCCATGTACGGGTTTGTAACTCAACTAAAATGCAAGCAGAGCTACCGTCACGTGGCTACATGACCGCTGGATGTACTCGTTCATGACCGCCAAGTACTGGGGCAAGGGACCAAGGTACTGGACCGTCCAGACAATAGAGTTCAAGACAGGAACCGACAAGAGTTTACTCGAACCAGCGACACTATCAGATTCTCATGGATCTGGATCAACGCCAAGCGCACAAAGTTTGCAGCCTAAGTCAGAATGCCATTGGACTATACATCACCAAGGGGATGAGTATGAGGCGCTGCCTGACTCGCCCGAGGATGGCCCCATGAGGGAATACGATATCGAAGATGAATCGACCTGGCCAGCTTGGACTTCCAGCGTGGACGCCAGAACATTCAGTGAGACGATTAATGAAGGCTTGGAACGCAATGCATTCAGCAAGTGCCTTGACAATGATATTCCATTCTCGGCCGAGGCAATATCGCGGCAACGCCAAAAATCAAGCCGCCAACGAAAGTAGGAGGAGATTGGCTTCGCCATGATGTCACGTAATCTTGACTTGCTATCAGATCTACTCGACGACGACGATGATGATGATGACAATGACGACGACGACGATGATGATGACAATGACGATGACGACGACCTCCTCGATGACTACAGCGAGTGGGAGAAGGTGTACAACATCTATGTGGAAATGGAGGCCCTACATCTCGCTGCAACCTACCTTGATGGCTCTAGGCAATGCTGTTCATTGATTAGTGAACTAACAGTCTTTTCAGACGCCGGGGAAATTGATCATTTTGGGCATACCGTATTGGACAACATCTTCCTCACTATTCTCAAATCGCATACCAAAGTGATCCCAAGCGCTGTGAGTAGGTCATTTCAAGGCCACAGCTGCTTTGCCGGAGAAGAAGTCGACATCTGTGGACGTTGGGATGCGGATTCGCCATGTGTCCGTCAGCTCTACGCCACTGGTCAATCAACTATCCCCTTCCACTGGAAGCATGAGTTCTGCCATACGTCCGTACAAGCTATCTGCCATTCAATGCTATGTCTTTTCATTCGAGATGAGGCAGCGGATATCAACGCGGAAAGTGGACTTTTTACGAATATCTGCGAGCGCTGCGGTCATGAAACAGGGGCTTTCCCATCCATATACTTGTTCTGGTTTCATACCATCTCGCGAGTGATGGGACAAAGGAGGAAACGTTATTTGGTGCACTCGCCTGCCTGATCTGTTTGATTCACTGTGGCGCAAATCCATTTCTCAAGGCAAGCCTACTGCCACCCTGGAGGCGGAGTTGTGCCCATCGTCTCATGATGTCCCTTGAGCTTTCTGAGGAAATTCCGCATTCCAAGATCGCCCAATGGTCCGAGAAGTCCCGTACAGGATGGTTTGTGTTTGTACTAACCTTTAGACACATATCTACCCGACATAGTTTTGAGGGTTGTACAGACGCAGAATTATCAGAGCTCAGCCTGGGAGATGATGAGATAAGTCTTAAGAATGTGCGACGGTCCTGGGCTATTATAGGGGGCAATACAAACTGAATTCCTCACGCACCGGAAGTCGACTGAGGTTGACAGTGCGGTATCCCCGCGATTCAGTATGGAGAGCTTACTACGAGGGGTCAAAGCAGGCAAGGGACCTATCAGTATCGGGTTGATCGAAGGAGATATGATGACCGAGATTAGTGATGTGGGATTCTTCAAAAACGCAGGAGCTGTTACTCTCCCTGTCGTTAATGAGGTCTGTAATGAATACTTCGGTAACGTGGAACGATGGGGTCGCATCACGTTCATCAGGGTACCTAGTTACTAATATATCTATCATACCTAATTTAAGGGCAAATGAAGATCACGTTTCTATTCTACTAAGGACAAGAATGTTTCAAAATATAATTTATCAACTCTTCGAAGGGCAGTTGTTTTGTATGAAGGCAGATAACACTGGCTTCAATCACTTAACTCAATACTTACGTGACCTATGAACTCGGATTACTGCTTTATAAGGACTAACTTTTGTAAAGATCATAAGCATTTTGCTAGTGAAATCCCTTGGCAGTAAATGTTAATGCGAGTTTGATGTATTATCTAGCCGGCGACAGTTAAACGGCCGAGGATCCTGACTCTCCTTGGACATGACAGACAAGAACAATAGATGGATTTTGCGAGTGATGTACATTATCTGGGTGTCAGATTCCCAAGGGAAAAGGTTGCACTGAGACGAATTATGTGCGTAGTAAAGCGTTGCAACAATCTGCTATGACCAACGTCTACTGTAGCAGCACCAATGAGGAATGTCAGCTTTCATCAATTTGCAACACCCTTATTATCGGGCCGACACGGATATTGCCAGCTGTAGGGCACATCTTCCTCCTACGCTTCAGTGATCCTGGCTTGGTGCAACTGCAGACTAGGAGGGGTATTACTTCTTTCCTGCATTAACTCCTTGGTAGCTTTCCATATACCCTTATCTGACTGTGCAACTGGCCGGCTGAATTCACTGAAGTTCCTTCTGCCAACTCCACCAATCTGCAAGTCATGGCAGAATCGTGCGGCGTTCGATACTCGCAAGGCAGGAAAAATATGGGAGACTCCCGCAAGTTTCCGTGGGAATATCCCGTTCCAGACAACAAATTCTGGTATGATATATCATTCTGTGCCGCTCGCAACCTCCTACAGAACTTTTCGCCAGAGGAACTAGACCAGCTGCCGATAGACCCGGAGAGCCCGCTGGAAAGGCGAACCAAGATCGAATTGCTTGCTAGGCTTCTCGGGGAGTTGCTCGAAAAAAGAGAAGCCGAGGCGGCTCCGAAGACATACTACGATGTAGATTTTGTCGGTTGGGACAGGCTATGGCTTGCTGTGTATACGATGCAAGACGAGCTCGGAGATCTGGGCGCCGAGAGAACGTTGCGCATGTTGTGCGATCGCAGGAAAGAGAAGACCAACTTATCGCATTAGCATACCTTAGCGGCTTTGCTACTTAACCGTGGCAAATATGCCGAGTCTGAAGAAATGGAAAAGGAAGTAAAGACGTGGTTGGATTATCGGCTGGGGATGGACTCCCCACAGGCGCTTAGCGCGAGGAGAATCATTACTCAAGCCTTATGGAAACAAAGGGCTATCGCGAATACCAGAGGCAGATGAAGCGATTTCAAACCTGATGCGTATCATTGATTGTATGGCCGGTGGTCGATTTGCCGTGTATCAAGAGCAGGAGAGGAAGATGACTAAGGAAATGGTCCAGGCCCTTAGGGAGGAATAAGCGTATAAAGGATACGCTTTACTAAGGAAGCAAGAATTTGGCATGTATGTCCCGCTCGAATCAAGTAGGATCTAGCAGATTCTATCCACCTCACACATGATAGCCTTCGTCTCCGCTCCACCACAGGCCTTTTTCATGGATACACTCAACCTGTTTTCCTTCGTCCGATCCAAGGTCTTGTCAAAATAGCGGCAGCGATGGTGCGGTCTTATATCAAACATCAACCCCTGACCCGGCTCCGGGTTATCGGGAAAGTACTTCATGAGCGCACCAGTGTCGGGCCAGTACTTCTATTTTCATTAGCCAGATAGCCATGCAGACTATTGACCCGCCGCACCGGGCACCAGGCTCTCTGAGACTTACCATTACGGGTTGCCATACCGCTCTAGACACTGACGGGGTTTGTTTCGGATCGGACTCTGGCTCCCCTGAAAAGGAGAAAAGAGTAATCCATGTAGGGGCCGGTGCTTCACCAATCCCCTCTAGGGTAAGTAAACTTCATTGACGGAGGAAGTTAAGACATCCCAATTGGATAAAATCTTCGGGCAGAACGGAGACCGAATCTGGATAGTCCGGACCACGAATCCAGTTTGGGCAGCTCGCGGGTAGTGATCGGCCGAGCTCGTCCAACTTGGACGTGGGGATTCCAATGGGATGATCTCGGCCCGTAGCTCGGTCGACCTCCTCTTGAAAATTTGTTGGTCCAGATGCCAAAGATTAGCATACTGGACCCAGGCATAGTATCCGCATGCGTGGAATGTTGTAGCCTGGCTATAAAAGGAAGGAGAAGGTCGAGGAGTGTCCGAACTCGCGAACTCTGGCAAGTATATCCGGAGAGCAGCGGCCTTAGTGCCGTTCTTGTGGTCGAAATCGATCCAGGCGCGAGCAGGCTTGGCAAAGGAAGAATTAGCGAGAGTCAATAATCGGTTCTTTGCCGCTAAGTATGACTGGGATAGAATTGGGGCCGGATACTTACTTATTGCTCTTCAAGACGTAGATGTCATTGTAATACCATTTCAGGCCACAACGTTTTCCCCAATCCCCTACCAACCCTTACCTGGAACTATCCGCCCCGGTGACCGTTATGTAAGGGATACAGATAGAATTGTCTTCTGCCGATAAGTGGATATATCTCCCATGTTGCGTGTTCCCTCCTTGGCCGGCCACGATGTCAGAGAACCCGCCGCTTCTAACGAACGTCCAGCCTTGGATGATGTATTGATCGCACTCGTTGTGGACCTTGGCGCCAACCTCCCTTGGCACCGGAGAGGGCCCCGTCCGCGCCGTTTAGGCCGGCTGCTATCTAAATAACGGCGGAAGCTGCCACGGGGCTGTGAAGCAGGGTTTTCCAGGAACTTATAGATGCCGGATATGTCCCCGAGAATCCCTAGAATCGCTACCATGTTTGAAGCAGTAGGCCAGGGATGCTGAAGCGCGCGGTTTGCTGGTTAATAGAAAGGAGAATTGGAGTCGTGGATGAGTAACTCGGAGGAGAATGGACTGTGCGAACAGTTATGCATATACATGCAGTATTGGGCCTGCTGGCGTTGCCTTGAAAGAGGCAGACGAGATCGACTGTGTTGCGTGTATGCTTGGCCCCTCCGACAGTTCTCTTGCATACTGCATTTTCTTAGTAGCTCGAACGCCATCCGATAAATTGAGGCTATTAGGTTGCGTTTGCGCTCTCGCGGACCGCGAATCGCAGCTGGTGTAGAACGGCCGTATCGCCCAACCCACGACGAATAGAGTCTATTCGTACACGAGAGATTCGGAACAAAATTACAAGCATGAGGTCAATATCTGTGTAGAGAATAACGCGGTAGGATCAACCATACCGTGCCGAGATCCCCCTGACAAGTTCTAGCAGCCCGGAAGTCCCAACCTCGACATATTCCATTCACACCCGCCAATCCCATCATCCATTCATGTGGACTTTCATGACGCCCAACAGCACCCAAATAGGATGGAGGCGCCCTAGCCGGTCATAATTCTGACAACCATGGCGACCCAGCAAGTTGCCCAGCTTGAATACCCCTAAACGCTATTGTGAATTTATATTCACGCTGTAGCAAGGTCTTATTCACGAGAGAACCACGAGGATATAGGTAATGTGCACTATGCAGCATTGGCTGGCCGGAACAAAGGATGATAGACATCTATAACAACGCCATGCGACGGCTATCTCGCATCCGGCTAATCGAGCTCATAGGAACTACAGACTGCATTATCATGATGTCCCATAGGCCGGCATGATGCTGCGACACCGATGTGGGTTGACACGGCTCTGAGGGCGCACGGCCCACCTCCGGTCCCGAGCCGTGTCCATAGCGCCGTCTTTCACTCCCGGGCCCGGTTAACACCGGACTCCGTTGTTGCCACTGCGAAGCCGATCGGAAGAGCCATCAGCATTGCACGTGTAGGAAACTTTAAATTAGAGAACAGAATTCGACCACTCCCGAAACTGTGCATTAAATATTTAAATATATAAGTAGAACTTCTAAATATTTTGTCGAAGGTTTATTTTCCCGGTTTACTACACAGTTTGCAGAGATAGTCCCTTGTAACATTCCACGTTATAGAACGAATAGCTTATGCACATTGCAATGGAGCACCGGCGCTACGCGCTTCGGGCTCGGATCAGAACATGACGAAATTGAATACGGAAGAAAAGTCAGGAGTGTAGGTATTACTCTATCGTAGGGGAAAGCGGTGCGAAGTCAAGCCAGAAAGGTCTCCCCTCCCCCATTAGTACCGATCCGCGCGGAAGGGGCACCGTAATTAACCATTACCTTTCACAGGGAGGGGCCTCCGACACTCGCTCATTCTTCGCAACTACTTTGGCTAACGTTGACTCTCGGCCCTCTCCTCTCCAATCCCATCCAAGAAAGCCTATACGCAGCCCAAAAAAAACCATCGGCGGCCGCCGCCGCGGTAGCGTTCGTAATCTAACATTCTTTCCTTCGTTGCCTCCTCGGCTCCTTCGTCCGTTATCATCGAACGTATGCCGCCGCTCCTGCCGGAGATCGGGCGCCAGCACCAACCAGCACCAATGAACGCCGGTCTCCATCCCTTTCAAAATTCGTGATGTTGTGGTAAGAACGGGTTTTACCGAAATCCAACCAAATCAGTTTTAGAGAATCCCTGGCCTAAGGCCTGCCTAACGGATTTCTTGAAGCGGTAGCTCATCCAGTTCATAGGCAGCAGTCGCAGCACGTTTCACAGCAGTCGCAGCAGCAGTCGCACACGAAGCAACAGCACAGGGTGGCGAAGCAGGCCTTGAGGCAGTTGTCCGACTTCTGTTCCTGGGGTGGTGGCGGCGGGGGCGCTTGTTGGTACTGCATTGGGGGCTGATAGTACTGGCCCGGCGGCGGCGCTCCATAGGCCTACAGCATCCCGTCCTGTTAGCCTCGCCCAGTGATGCGTCACTCCCAAGGTAGAAAGAGAAATAAAAGAATGCGCGGGATACAGCCTGCGGTAGGCAGATGCAGTAGCTGGGCAGTATCAGGTGATTCATGGACATATCCAGGGAACCGAGGTGGAAGATGCGACAAGCGGTCCGGCAGGGGACATGTAACTGAGCAAGGCGTCTTGGTAGACAGCCTTTGCGGCATGGTGCGACGGAGGCTTCGCATAAAAGAGAAAGAGAAAGGAAGAGAGACAGGGAGAGTACACATACAGGTTGAGGATAGCCCGGCGGAGGGTAGCCCTGGGGAGGGCCCTGGTTGTAGTACTCCTGGCTCGCCATCTAGACGGTTTTCTGCTCGTCGCGGACCCGATGTTAGTACACAAGAAGCGTCTCTGGCCTACGAGGCCCTATTGGGGTTTGGGTCGGAGGTCTCGTTGCGCACTGCGCGATGCGGCTGCTATGGAAAAGAAAACCGCCGGTGGATGGGGACAGACGAACCTTTCTGCGAGGTGATGATGTTCCTAGCTTAACTAGGACACGCAGGTTGCACCGGTATGTATGTAGAGATTAGGTATGGTATATTAGGAGCTCGAAAGCTGACTTCGGCCCAGTGGATGTCTTGTTGTTTCGTTACCTAGGTCAGGTATCTAGGAAAAGAAAGAAAAAGAGGAAAACTGTTAATGAAGGTTCAGAAAAGGTGAGAAATCGAACTGGCGATCGAGCAACAGGGGTTATTTAGCTGCGTCTGGGGACTACCTATTGCCAAGCTGGGTTCGATCCCCGAACTCTCGCGCTGGCTTGGCAGATGGTGGATAGTCCTAAAGGCTGAGGTAGCAAGGCCCGTCCGTCATATTTTTTTTTTATAAAAGAAAGCCCGCGAATTACACGAGAACGGTGAGGACTTGATGAGGTCGTCCAGGCCCACGTCCAGGCCCAGGCCAGTCAGCTACACAGCCTGCATGGCAATAGGGACGGGTCAGTGAACCGGTAAACGGCATCGTCAGGGTCCAAACTTATGTGCGTTGTGTGCGTAACCAGGCTAGGCACAGGAGGGCATAGCAGATCGCGTTGATCATGCGCCTCGTTGGTAGGGGTCGTCTTCATATGGATATGCACTTATGGGAAGCGGTCTGTGCCTGGTTGGGCAACAACACGCGCGTTAGTACCTAGGCGCAAGAATCTCAGTTCCGCTTCCACTCCCTTTCCCGCCAATCGCATGTTGCGCGCTATATCAAATTCTCATCAGGTACCAGGTTGGCTGCAACTGTTTCTGTAACGGTTTCCACGCTTCTGCACGGTAATCTGAGCCACTCAGAGCTGGCGTAGGTATGTGGGGATCTTGGGAATAATCACGATTTGCTGCACTGCGGCCGCCCTGATGATACTTGCCGTTATTTCCGGAGTTTGCCGGCGCTTGGGGAAGCCTGAACTTGGGTTAGGTGCAACAGAAACTCGGAAATTCGGCACTGAGATCGCCTTCCCCCTGGTAGCTGGTCGCCCAATGCCATGGTAGGGTTGTCCTAGCCAGCCAATGGGGCCCGGCGACCAAGAACTTGGATGCGGGCGAGACGGACTTTGGAAGGAAAGGACGGCAGCTAGGTAAGATAATTAAGTTCCTGACTACACACAAGGATACTCCCGGTCTTTGCATAAATAGTTTCCGTTCATTTCTGATGTACTTGGAGGCTGTGTATTAATTGGCAAGGAGAATAACTAGCACCCATCAATCTCGGGGCTTCGCCTCTTACCAGTTTCAAGATAAAAATAGGTAGATGCAGCCTTACTATCTGACCAAGAAACCCGATTATGTAATTATGACGTGACGCACAAAGCACTCTATCTGTTCAGATACCCATCACCTATTTAGGCATGCACTACGATTGCCCAATAAAAGAGGCAAGCCTTATGCAGTAATACATATGTCGCATTATCTAGTATATACGCATCTCGAAAATATCGCTATAGGTACAAAGCGCAAAATGCTATTATGGAAATGCATCTAGATTGAACACTACTAAACATGCTATTTTGAAAATCAAACCCAGCTTATGGATTTTATTCGTACTAAGGACAAAAGACTTCGGCATAATGGGGTTAATGAAGCACCTTGAGTATCTTCAGCCAATTATTAAAGCCTGGCAGATCAATTGGCATATAACGTATATCACAGCCACATTTACTAGCTACAAGTCAGACCGACGATGCCATCGTGTCTAGGATAGACTAGCAAGAGATGAGAGGGCAAGCAAGACGAAGTACGGTGTAAACTCTTTATAAATTATCTCAAAGCACACATCCGCCTAGGCCCCGATTCCGCTAGCACTTTTTATTTCTCTCTCACTCGTATGATATACGTCAACAGAAAGCGTCCATCGTTTCATCGGGCGATGGACGATCGCGACGGTGATGGGAGGCGAGGTTATTATTGATCCAGCTTCACGTAGTTGGCAGGGAACAGACCGCTGGCTCCCTTGTAGTGACCGAACCACCAGTCCTCGTCGGGGAACTCGAGGTTCGTGATCTTCGCGCCCTCGGGGAAGCTCAACTCTGCATGGACCGTTAGCCAATTGCTTAACGCGGGAAAATATAAGTGGATTGGAATATGCAGAAGAAGTTATCCGTCATAAAAACTCACCGTTATCCTCGGCGGCCTCGTAGTCAAATTCGGCCGTGGCAGTGTGCCCGCTAGCGGCGGCGGCGGCAGGCTCAGGCTGCTGCTGGGGCGCGGCAGCGGCGGGAGCCGGCGAAGGCGCTGCTGCTACAGGCTGAGAAGCGGCGGGTTGGGGCGCCGTGGCCGGTGCGCCGGCACCAGCATCGTCGACGAGCTCTACGTAGTTGCTCGGGAACAGGCCAACCTCGCCGCGGGAGTTGGTGCCCATCCACCAGTCCTCGTCGACCATGTCGATGTTGGTCACGTACTCGCCCTCGCGGAGGTCTATCTCGTTGTCCTCGGCCTTGTCGTAGTCGTACTGGATCAACGCGCGCTTGCCGCCGCTCGTAGCGGCCGGTGCCTCTTCGACGGGAGCACGACCGAACTGTTCTGCCGCAACAGCCGTGGCGGCCGCGCGGGGGTCGAACGATTCCTCTTCTGCCGGCAGCTGTTCTTCCTTCGGCGCCTCCCGTTCGAGCGGCCGGGTGGGGAGCGAGCGAGGTGGCTCGTGTGCCGGCTCGACCTCGGGTTCGGGCCCTCGAGGAACCGGCATGGCCACCCGAATGGGAGATGTCTCGCGCTTGGGCTCTTCCGCTTCCTCGGCGGTCGGCGAAGGTGGCCGAGGGGGCATTCCGGGGAGTGCGAATCCTCCCGAAGGCCCTGATGGAGCATCGGCAGTAGGCCGAGCACCCATAGGCGGAGGCGGCGGTCCCCGCTCTTCCTCTCTGGTAGGCTCTTCGGTGGGCGTCGGAACCTTCCGGGCCGATGGAGGCTGAGGAGACGGCGGCTGAGGAGCTGTCGGCTGAGCCTCCTTGAAGCGGTCGCGGATGGCGCTAACGCTCCCGGACGGGGAAGCCGGCGCCTCTTGGCTGTTCACCGTGTCGCCAGTTTTCTGCCCAGCGATACCACGCCCATAACCTGCGGGTTGGACGGGTGCCCAGCTCTTTCCGGTGTACCCACTCTGCCAACCCCCCTGTGCCCCCTTGCTTCCACTCACCTGAGGCGAAACGGGAGAGGCCGCAGGCGAACCGGAGATACTTCCACCTTGAGCCGCTTTCTTCTCGGCCCAGATCTGGGCAGGGGTCTTCCCACCCTGATCGGCGAAAGTTCTGCTAGCGGAACCGACAGGGGGAGTCCCTGCAGCAGGGGAAGGACTGCCAAATCCGAAGGCCCCAGGGGTGGGTGCCTTCGTCCCGGTGAACGTAGAGGCGCCGCTCCACTTCTTGGCAACCTTCGGCTTAGGCAGTTCTGTCAAGCGCTCGGACTGCTTGAATGCGGCACTCCGCTCCGCGAGGGATAGTTGACGGTCTTCGGGTTCGGGCTCCGGCTCGGATGGCTTCTGTGCTTGGGCTCTGATAGCAGCGATGTCAACTTTCCCTACAGGCTGATAGGTCCCTTTCACCGGCGCAGGCCTTTCATCTTGCTTGTCTTTCGCAGCTGCTCGGATCGCCGCAATGTCGACCTTTCCTACCGGCTGATATGATCCACCAATGACATCAGACCTGGGCGCTTCCTGCTGAGCGGACCCATTGAACCTTGACGGTTCCTGCTTCTGGCTTGTCAACTCGGCCATGTTGACCTTGGTGGGCTTGTACGCCGACTCGACCTTTTGAATCTCGCTCCTAGTAACCGGGGGTGCATCATCGCCCCAACCGTCGTCGTTGGTCTTCTGTCTCAAGCTCGCGTTTCGTGCGGCGACTATGGGGTTAAAGGAACTGGAGCCCGAAACGGAGGCAAAGACAGGCTTCGCCTTGACCGGCGGCAGAGCTCCGCCGGACTTTACAGGTGCGCTACCTCCGGCGGTGTACTTAGCACCAGATGCATCGGCAACTTTCTGAAGAATAGTTGCGGGTTCGAGGTCGGCGTCGGAGCGAGCCGTGATTTGTACGTGGTATCCCTATTCCCAGTTAGCGTTTCTCTTATTGGTAGGGTGGCTTGACAGTGCTCGCGCACATGGAGGACTTTGGTAACGGCGTTGAGATGGCTGGTGAAGTAGCCCTTTGTCCTCTCAGGAACACCTCCGCCGCACTGATAGCATATTAGCTGTTAGGAACATACTCTAGCCATAGAGAAAGTAAACAAACCCATGCTATCAGAGCGTGTTTAGGTAGGCCGCTGTTGGGGTCCTTGATCTTCAGGAAAGCGAATTGAATGCGGCCCTCATTGAAATCCTCAACGAGCTCCTCTAACTCCCCTTCGCCGGTCGACTGGACTTTTAGGATACTCTCCTTGTTTCCCGAGTCCTGGAAGGCATTGGCGAGGGGAGCTTGGACTGAGAACAAAGCCCAATGAGCGTATGTCGAGGAGCTTCCGGCGGGCGGGGCTGGGGCGTTGACGACGCCCTGATAGCTGCTTCGAATGGACGGCCCGTTGATGGAGAGATTCAACGACGCCATGGTGGAAGTACTGTCTATGCAATGTCGTCGTCGAACGGGTGTATTGTATTCGTAGTAGGAGTTGTTGGGTGCCTGTTTCGAGGTTGACTACCTAATAAATGGAACCCGGTCGAACTAGTACCTGTGGAGCGGTAGGGCCAATTCAGGCCGATTCAGGCCCGGGGGGGGGGGGGGGTGGGCCGCCCCGGGCCC
>QJNS01000038.1:0-105203 GCA_004154925.1 Monosporascus cannonballus | reverse complement strand
GGGGGGGGATGTCAGAACCCGGACCCTGACGCTATTTAGGGGCAGCCTCAGCTCAGGGAATCTGCTCGGTCGGTATAGTCGTATAATTGGTAGTATTCGCGGGGAGTAGCGGCTTCAAGCACATGTAGGTAGGAGGTGAGGATATCGTGTAATTTTAAACAATAAAGTTTGCATTTGGATGCGACGCATTGAGACGAGACAGTTTGTGAGAGGAAGCTAACCGCACTGTAAGGTTCAAAGATGGGAAGCCCCAATGATAATTGGATTGGGGTGATGGATTAACGATATTACGAAATCCGAAGTGGGCTATGCATCTCTTGATGGAGTCATCAGGAGCCTGACGCTGTGGGAAACGCGAATGAGGTGGCTGGCTGCTAGACTCTCCTTCATCCTGTATGCGTTGTACGGTCCCAGCCTGCGCAGGCGGTTGGCTAGTCAGGTACATATATACCTCTTAAGCCGCATAGTGGATAGGTAAAGTCTGTTGCGGATATGCACTACAGGTATGCATCATGCCTAGAACTATGGTAGGGAGCAAGCAAACACGAAGCTCCTTCTCCGAGTGCTCTCCAAATGCTGCTTCTTCTAAGGGCTGCATGTTGCATGTGGTTCTTTCCATGATGACGTCGCAGGACACAGCACTGAGAATATGTACTAGCCGTCTACCGCCGTCCCATTGGGCACCTACCTCTACACAGGTACATATCCGGTACATCTAGATAGGTGGCGCGAATGAGACGGCCTCAGGTAAGTTTTCAATAAGGCGGGAAGTACCTTCACATCAACCCTCCTTCCTATCTACCTGCGGCCATACCCCCTGCGTAATACAAAGAAGCACTATGTAGGCAGGTATCGTAACTCTAAATTCTGAACCGAGGCTGCCAATTGGTGACCGGAATTGCGACAATTCAGTTGGGGATGGCCAGCCTCGCCGGGCCAATCTAATCAACCTGCCTAGGTACCTACTAAGTAAGTTAGGTACTTACATCCTATTTACACACTTACTTACACACTTTCAGCTATTCTGCGCCATAGAGCGTATCCCTCCCTTCGACTTGCGACAAATTCGTAATACAATCCTCTACATCATCGACCACGACGCCCATCTACAAGCTCAAACATCATAGCTTCTTATCTTTCTCCTACGGGATCTCTAACGCACGCCATCATTTTCACCGGCGCGACTCCCGATATCCAGTGAACGACACCAAGATGGTCTTATTAGCCGACTCCGACCTATCGTCATCATCCATCAGCTCCTTGTCTTCGGATTCTCCAGAACCTGGAAATGACTTTGATGACAGCACGATCGCCGAAGAGCCAGTCTTGCCACCCTTCAAACGCCAAAAGCTTGGTGACGGATCCAGAGCTTCGTCCGCAGTACACGTAGACCCAGAGCCCGAGCCCGGGGAAGAAGAGAACGATCTCGATGGTGACATATCATCAGACACATCCGGCGACGTGCCCAATTCGCCCATTAATGCGAAGCTGGACGAGGAGGAGTTCCAAGAACAGGTCACGAATTGTGCCTGGGACGGATGTCAGGCCGGTGATCTCGGCAACATGGACAGGCTGGTAGAGCATATACATAACGACCACATCGAAAGCCGCCAGAAAAAATACACATGCGAATGGAACGGCTGTCCGCGGAAGAGCATGCCACATGCCAGCGGTTATGCTCTGAAGGCCCACATGAGGAGTCATACCAGAGAGAAACCTTTCTACTGCTACCTGCCAGGTACGACCGCTTAGACCATTCGCGGTGCGTCTAGCCACGATGGCGTACTAACCAGGCTCTAGAATGCGACCGTGCTTTTACGAGATCCGATGCACTCGCCAAGCACATGCGCACCGTACACGAAACCGAAGCATTGCGACCGTCCGACCCAGTCCCAAAGTCTATGCAGGCACAGGGCAGCAAAGGGAAGCAACTGAAAATCATACTAAAGACCCCTCAGTCCCATGCCGCAGGCCAAGGTGACGCATCCGGCGATGGCAACGGCAGCGAAGACATCAGCGACGAGTTCTTCACTCCCCTGACCGAACAGCAAGGCTTCACCAGCAAGGAGCTGGCCATGGACATGGAGTCGCTATACAAGCTGTGCGTAGCCAACGTCAAGTGGGCGACGAGGGAGGGCGAGCTCCTTCGGCGAGAGTGCAACCAGTTAGAAGAGGCATACAAGCAGGAGTGGCTGGAAAAGGAAGTCCTCATCGACCAAGTCGCCCGGGTCGAGGAGGACTACTGGAAGCGGCGTCAGGCGGTCCTGGCGGCGGAAGCCCAAGCGCAGCTGGCCAAGGGTGACGCCGCGATGGGCTCAGTCGAGGACGACGAGCTCACTATTGAAGCCCCGGAGGCCGCGGAGGAAGCTAAAGCGGCGATCGCCGAGGAGGCCATGGAGGACTAGGTAGGCCTTTGGTTGCGGCAGCAGTCCGTACGTTGAGGCGTGGAAGCCCTCCACAGGAGCTAGAAGACGCTTTCGGTGTTACGAGGGAATACGTAGATCATGACCCTGAGTTAGGCATTATGCTATGCTAAGCGCCACATAATAGACCCACCCACTTATAAGGCGCACCACCGGGGCCTCGTATTGATTCTACCAAGAGCCTGAAGCTCACCTGAGGACTACCGATCTCCGAGTACGAGTACGTGCTCATATAGAGGAGCGAGCTGGGTAGGCACATCCTTACCATATACGAAAGAGCGGGCAGCGAGCGCTGGAAAAAAAATTAAAAAAATAAAAGAGTGGAAAGGCTTAATTCCATCTACTCGAGTCCAGATGTCCGTTTTTATGATTCTATGAGACGGCACAAAGGAGCCCCCGTTATTAGCGTGCCTCATCTGTACCCCGTAACACAGAGAAGAGGTGTCACAGTTAAGCTGATCGGAAGATAAGGTTCCATAAGGTGTGGAAAGTGATAATTGTCTTGACTAGAATTGAGCTCTACGGAGTGGTGGCTACAACTCTCAGGGGTATTCTTTGTTAGTTACCTTCACAGGGTCCACCGTAGGGTCAGGTAAAGTCTCATACAAACGTGTATAGGAGTACACACACTTCGACGGGCTCCGCCGGAACAAGGTTGTTCCAGGGTGTTGGGAGATTTTTGATGACTAACAGATATACCCCTATTATTCGACAAGAGGCTGACAGGGAGGCCCAAGTTACGTCGAGAAGGAGACTGCCTCTAGGGTTCCCGCAAAGAAAGTTTTTAGTGTAATCTGAATCTTACCTTCAAGTCCCCAATAACATGAAAACCCCAAGCGTGCTTCCACCGCACATCAAACCAGCCCACCCTGGGCTTTCCCCCTTCTCCGCCACCACGCAGCCGAACCCGCCTTGTCGGGATCACTTCGAGGCCTCGCGGGGCCGGCTACCTTCGGGCCGTCTTCCGCGTCCTCATTCTCCTTCTCCTCCTTCTTCTGCGCCTGGCGGCGGTTCTTCCGGCCCTGGAGCCACCTGTTCGTCTTCTGCTCCAACGTAACGTGGTTCAGGGGGCTCCTCGCCCACTTGTCCCGGAGCTGCGTATACTCGTCCAGCACGTGGTAGGGCACCCTCAGGACTACCCGGATGATGGTGCGGATCCACGGGCTGAAGGCAATGGAGATGGAGATGGCGATGACGACGGCGGACAGCCCGACTACCCTCGCTAGTCAGAACCCGAAACCCGGGAGATGGCAGCGTCCGGGCGCGGCGGAAACTTACACATGTACGCTATCTGCTCGTTCAGGCTCATCCATGTCGCGTCGCTGGTTTCGGCGTTGTTCATGCCGAAGAACGCGGCGAAGAAGCCTAGGGGCAGCTGTATTTGGGAGACGGTACTTGTATTAGTGTCGCTACGCGAATAATCCGTTTCGGGATCACCTACGAAGAAAATAGTGACTATCGTGAACGCCATAATGGCCCGGCCCTGTTTGACGCTCTCGTCAGCTCTTTGGAGAGCGGCCTTCGCCTCCACGATGGAGGCTTGTTGCTGTTTCAAGGACAGAAGGTCTTGAAGCTGCCTCTCGGGTCAGAGTTTTGTTCACTTTAGGCGGTCACATATGCCGCGTACCTGCTGGCAAGTACGGAGCGCCGAGTCCTCCAGATCTTGTATCTCGGCCTGCCGGCTCTCAATGAGCTCCAGAGTCCCTTCGGCCTCGTGGAGAGTTGCCTCCAAAGCCTCCGACTGAGATCTGGTCTCTTCATCATTGAAGGAGTCAGTCCGATCTTTGCTTGCTGTTTGGTTCTTCGCGACATCTAGCAACAGCTTCTTGAGCATCGCGGTCTCCCCCTGTGGGGTGTCTTTGCCCGTGGGGTGAAAAAGATGTCTCTTGAAGTCCTTGACGACGTTCAGCTGCTCGGTATAAATCCTCTTCATAATCTTTAGTTCCTCCGTGATGTCTTGTGCCTCTTTGAAGAGCACGCCCTCGGGGTTGATATTGAGGTACTGGTTCCCGGGCTTGCTCGGGCTATTGGGCAACATGTTACTGGCATGCAGAGCTGTGCGCTCCCAAAAGCTCCCGTAGGCGATGGATGTCATCTCCGTCTAATGTCGTCAGTAAGCAGACCAGTATTTTGGGATCCAACCTTGCGACTCACGACATTACCAATGGCGGATGCGAACAAGTCCATAACTTCAGGTCGCTTATCAAGGGGTTTAGTCCGATCAAAGAAGACGCGTGAGCATTGATCGATGATGATGAGCGCTATTAATGTTTTAGCGCGAGTGGTTAAACGGCATATAGCTTACGGGAATAGTACCAAGATGATAAATAGACTTGATTTCCTCTCGCTTTGTATCCAGGCGCTCCCGGAGACTCTTGTGGACTCCCGAGGAGTCGGGCTTATTCCTGCCCAATCGTCTCGGGAACGAAGTGATGATTGTGTCTTGGTAGAAAGTGAGTGTATAATTTCTCTATAGATGTGGTCTGGGACTTACTATCGTCGAGTATCCACAGCCACAACTGATCGACCATGACCACACGTGTGGTGTCGCTAGGCAGACTGTGACCTGCTTTCGTGCCTCGGTAGACTACCTGATCTTTGTCCCGCTGCGAGGTGTCATCTAGGGTGACAAAGTAGTATTGGTCAAGTGTGCGTCGTATATGTAGCGGAGCATCCGCCTTGACGTACTCCCGTAGCAGTCTCTCGTCGGCTTCAAAGTCCATTTCGTCTGCTACCTTGGCGACTGTCATCAGATACGTGCCCAGCAGTGTCCTAATAACGGCCTAATTAGTCCAAACGTTCGCATCACAGAAAGACCGGGAATAAACTCACTTGTATTTGAGCGGCAGTTCCTGTTTCAGATTTCCTCTATTTTTCGAATGTTTCTTCTTGGTCTCTTCCACGACATTACTCAGCCTTGGCGGTTTTACCTCATGGCCCATTACTTCGTTGATAACCTGTACCATTTTGGCGCGCCGGCTACTCGTCTCCCAGTGTAAATATGGAAGCTAAAGATGAATTGTTAGAGTGTGTTGCGGACAAGCAACGGAGGCCATACTCACGAATAGCGCGATGTTCTTGTCGTTCCCTGGGAATGAACCTGTGGTTGGCGAAGACGGGGAATCCGAGTTGCTGCTTTGGTCGCCCTGTACGGGATCTGCATTTCTCCTTAGAAAGAACCGAAGAGATCAAAAGAGCTGGGCCTACCGCGAGGGATGATGGAGCACCTGGATCTCATATGCCGTGCATGCACAATACCTCCTGGTCTAGGCCTGTCCCGCCGCGTCTGAGCTGGGTTTTCCCTATCTTTCCGAATGCGCCCTCTACCTGCCGATGCGCTTCCGGTTCCGTGCATTTGCCCTCGCCAGAACTCGCGCGCGAGCAATTTCTGTGTCTTCCCTGCTGTTGGATCGTAAGGCTTGCGGTCATTGATCGCCTGCGGTTCCTCATTGTAATACCTGGCAATCGCTGTCTGCCAATAGTCTAGGTTAGCCAGTGCGTCATAGTTTGATCATCGTCTGTATCTCACCTCGATCCAGGACATGTTGTTTGTTGGGAAGTGGAAGTACCGAATGGTATCCCGTGGGCACTTCTGCATCAATGGGTTTTCATGCTCCCCGGTGAGGATCTTGTCCATTGGAATCTTTTGATTCGGAAACTCGCCAGGGATATTTTGATTCTTGCACGTCTTGCCGATCCAGGTGCCCTTGTCGCTGGCCTTTTTGAAGTACATGGCATAGGCTTTAAATCCAGACATGGGATCAGGTCCGACATCTCCAGCTGCGCTGTTGGGCTGAGGATTCTCTGGGATTGCTGGCGTCGGCTGAGACTGAGTTGGCTGGTCCAAGCCAGGCTTCTTCCCCCAAAAGAAGGAACCCCTTCGATTCGTGCTAGGGGGCTTCGAAGCATCATTCGGCCTCGATCCGTCCGTTCCCCAACTTGCCAATCGTCGAATAAGCATTGAATGCCTCTGGTACTTGGATTCCAACCGGCTTGCACATAGTTTCTCCAAGTCGTCGCGTAGTACTTCGGGGACATCGGCATCTCTTCTCCAATCTTGAACTGTCCTCTGGTCGCTTTCTAAGTCTCGCAAGAAATTCCGAACGTTTCTTGCCACTTCCTCCTTCCACTCCTTTTTGGTATTTTCGAGTTTTTCTATCAAGCACTTATTCTTTTTGTACATCGAAAATCGCTCCCGAATCTGTTCAATCTTCCCAAGGTCACGCGTGATGCGGTCTTGTTGTTCTTTCCCTAGATTGTTCTTGAACCTTTCTCGGTCCTGGACCCGGAGGCTAAGATAAGCAATGATGGGGTCCTGACAGTGCTTCCATGGCTCTTGTTCATACTGCTCGTCCGAAGAGGTGCTCTTGACATACTGTCTGTCGACAAACTCATCCTTGGGGTACACTTCCTCCCTCAACTCAGGATCAACAGTCGAAATTGCCATCACGGTTCAAATGATTAATGCACGGGAAAATCCTAGTTTCCTCCCGTTACGGGGGTGCAACATCTTTTGTGTCTTACATTGCGCTGAACTTCGGCGAGGCCGCAGCGCCTCGAAATTCGCCGACGCCACCACGGATACCGCACCCGTAACCGCCAAAGCTACCTTGAAGTACGCAATGCTAGGTAGTATTTGAGATAGACGGTTGCTACCATTGCATATCCAGGGGATCGATACCAGAAGGTACATAGCCTCGCTTTAGGGCTCCATAGAGGTTCGGCGAGCTGAAGGTTTGGAATGGCACCTGGAGCCAATAACAGCCTTTGAGCGCCGAACATGCTCGAGATAGGTAGTATGCCGATATCAAATACCCCTGTAGCTTCGCTGCGTGCTGCACACCAATTCGGTTCTGCTCGTTCGAACTGGTGTTCAATGAAAAGGGAGAACTATGAGATATAGAACCAGCAGGGCTACAATGGGAAACATCGGGGTAAATGTGGAACCAGCTCGCTGAGGATATCAGAACACGTCTAATTTTCGTGACTCATTTTATCCTCGTCAAGGTTGGCGATGCATTTGGTGCTTGATAAGTGACATTCAAACTCCTGAGTTCCCACTGTTACGCCGCCCACTCAATAAAACTAGTTACAGATTTTGATAAGCGTGCTCAGAGAAGGCTCTCTGCTGAGAAAATTGAGCAGACTGGGCCGGTTAAATGCAACAGCATGCGCGAATCAATAGACACTGCGCCTCCGGTGCTGTTTGTTCGACTCCTATTCGCTTGCCGGGTAATAGAACCGCCTTTGCTCTTTGGGCATATATATAACGCGCCAAGACGGGGAAATCCGGGGATGGAACACGACATGTCAAACGATACCCTATATCACGGCTCATCAAACCATCGAGGCCAGATCGGATTAGAATACTTTATACTAGTATTGCTTCGTGGATAATACTATCCGCCATGCGGCTCACTAGCCCCGTGATCACGAAGTCTGCTCGCCGCGACCATCGCGGCATCCTCCTAACTACATGAGGGCCCACGGGACCGGACCCTCCGTGTCCGCCGCCGCCGGGTGCGGCAAAGCGGCGCGCGTAAGGCTAGGGAATTGGTATTCAGCCGAGATCGCTGATAGGAGGGAATACCGGATCTTGCCGCCGCAGAGCTACGACCCGGGCCGGCCCACGCCCCTGATCCTGTCGTATCACGGCGCGACGCGGAACAAGGCGCACCAGATTCGCGCGGACCGCCTCAGCAACCCGGCGTTCAACAACGACCACCTGATGACGTACCTCCAGGGTGCGCGGCGGGAGGTCCCGGACCCACGGTCCACGATGCAGCAAGGGGCGTCGGACCCAGCGGAGGGGGTCGACAACGTGGCGTTCACGGCCGCCGCGCTCCACGCGGCCGAGGCGTTCATGTGCGTGGAGGCGGCGCGTGTGTACGCGACGGGCCACAGCCAGGGCGGCGGGTTCGTCGGAGCCCGGCTGGCGTGCGACACGGCGAGGTCCGGGCGGATCGCGGCGTTCGCGCCCATGTCGGGCGGCTTCTACAACGCTTCCGTGGACCGGGCGTCGCGCAGTGACCCGCATCATCGCGAGAACGCGTGCGAGGCGCCGCGAGCACGCACCGAAAATGGAAGTAGAACCCCCGATGCTCGAGCTGCACGGCGGCGTCGACGACGTCATCAGCTTCTACGGCGGGTACCACAAAAGGCGCGTGCCTGCCGGCAATCCGCCACTGGGCAAAGGACTGGGCGAGACGGAACCGCCTGGACCTGCGCGACGGCGTCGTCCCGGTCGGGGGGACGAGGAGCGGTGTCCAGCACATGTACGGCTACGGCCCTGGTGACGCTGGTCTACGCCGGTGACGATGTGGACACGCCTGGATGTAGGGTGAGGGAATGGGTACCCGTGGGTGACCCACGAGGACCCATGGGTCCTGATGGGTACTCATCCACTACCCATCTGATTTGGTGAGTATCCGCGAGTACCTATCGGATTTGCCAAGGACCTACGGGTACCCAGTGAGTAAAAATTTGCACATAAAGCAAATTGCTTTAATAAATTGGAATAATTTGCAATAATCTAGTAAAAGTAGTAATATTAAAGAATTTACAGCGAAACTGCATAAAATTTTGTGAGTATTATAAAACTAAATAACGCTTACAGCTGTATATATACTGGAGCTCTTACGGATAACCAGGCCGTAACATTTTGCGCGTAATTAATTTGCGCATAAATATTTTGTGCGTTATTATTTTGCGCATGTTTTTTGGTACGTTTAAAACTCTAGTTATAAGCTTTATTTAACGAAACGCTAGGTTTTTCACCAGAAGCCGTATTTTTTATTTACGGTCCTACTAAGCTTTAATAATAACTTAAAATATTTTTAATTAATTATATATCTTATTATTAGATAATAATTCACTTAACATAAATAACGTAAAAATTAATTACTATAAAAATTAATTACTATAAAATTATTTTATATATTATTTATTTTTATATAATTCGATTAATACAATTTTTGCCGTTTCTTATATAGCGTTTATAGTAATGATTTGAAATTATAATTAATTTTTAAACTGTTGCGAAATTTCTCTTATTAAAAGTTAAAACAACATTTTTAAGCAATAGCTTAATAATTATTTAATATTATCAGATTTTAGGTAAAACGGCGGCTATATATATTAATATTATTTTATGTTACGACCTAACGGGCTACGGCCTCCAGAAATGGTCTCCGACAGACAAGCTAAGAAAAGACAGCGGGTTAAGTCACGTAATAGATCACCAACTCACTAGTGATAAGCCAGCAAACCGGATCACTAACTCACTAGTAATAAGCCAGTAAGTCGACCTAGGATATATATATTTATTATTTCCACAATTTAAATAATATTAGCTTGCATTATTTATTAATATTAAATCGTTACCTAAAACGGCCGCAATATTATAAAATATAATTAAGTTATTTTATTACTATAAAATCTTATAATATTTTTACTAATATAAATTCGTATAACTAAGATTTAATAATTAATTAAACCATTTAGCCGTTATACGTCATAAACTTTATTTAATAATATCGTTAAACTTTAAGCAATATTACCGATATCATGTTTACTAACAAGCAACTCAAACAGACTATTTAGCAGATTTCTAATAACCTAGATATTAAAATAAAATCCGAAAAAGAAAAAAAGCAGCCTCGTTTTTTTTGCGAAAAAGTTCTTTAACGCCTGGATGCTATGAACGGACTGTTACGACCCGACAGGCTCCGGTCTCAAGGGACGGTCAGGCAGGGAGTATACGGGCCACCTCCCGGGTTACGTGACCGTGATCACTGCCAAGCCAGTGATCATTAATGATCAAAGGTGATCCCAAATGATCGTAATTACTACTAACGGCGTAATTACGAATAATTAAGCCAAAAAGGAAAAAAATATATATATTTATTATTTTCATAATTTAAATAATATCAGCTTATAATATTTATTAATAATAATTCGTTATCCAAGGCACTTTTGGTATTACGAGATGTAATACGTTACTGTATTTATTGCTTAAATTCCCATGATATTTCTATTAATATAAACACGTTAACTTAAGGTTTAATAATTGGTTAAACCGCCCAGCCGTTATACGTTATAAGTTTTTATTTAGTAATACCGTTAAATTTTAAGTAATATTTAATACTGTTAAAATATCGACCAATATTTAGGAAACCCTTATTTAGCAGCTTTAAGCTCGAATTCGGGAATTAGAAAAAAAAGTTTAACAACTTAGGGCTACGTTTGCCTAACTCTTTTTCGCCCGTATAAAGCCCAAAAAGCCAGAACCCTACGATGGAAAAGGCAACTTTTAAACCTTTTTAACTTAGGCACGAATTTACTTTCGCTTTTTAAACTTTAATAACCTAGCGGATATAATCTTAATAATAGGAGCATACTTAATAAAAAATACAGTTAATTAATTTAAGCCCATTATAAAAAATTTTCTGAAATAAGAAAAATAAATAAAAAGAATTTTATTAATAAAAATTTTTTAATTTATATTAATTTCGAAAACAAAATGCGCGATAATTTCGGCAATCCGGATAAAAAACAATTAACGGTTTAACAACTTTTATAATTCCGACAAAAAAAACTTATATTCAAATATGCCGTAACCTTTAAAAATTTCGTAATTAAAACAAAATAAGAAAACGACGAAACCGACGCCCTTATTAACATATTTTATAAAAGATTAAAAGATAATATAAAAAATAAAATTATTCGGATCAAATAATTAATTACTTTAAACCGATATATTGCAAAAATAATTAAAATTAATAACTAACAATTTGAAAAACAATAGGAAAAAAAAGAATAATATACCCCGCGTTCGGGATATAAATTTAACTAGGGGAAAAAATAAAACGCACCCCTTACTTCTTACGGAACGGCGCTAAAACTTATGGAATTCGGCGTTACCTACAGATAAGATTAAAGCCAGATTAAGTGCTTTAATTGCGGCAAAATAGGACATAAGGCCTATAAGTATAAAAAACCCAAGAAATCATAACAAAATAACTGGACCCCTATACCGGAAAGATAATCCAGAAATAACTAAGGAAACGATAACAAGGTTATTAACATAATCCAAGCCAAATACGTATTAACCCCCAAACAGGAGGTCCAATAAGGACCATTACGACAAAAAATTCGACGGGGAATACGAAAAGCCAAAAAGCTAACTTAACAGGTATTACGAGTACAGCAAAAAGCGTTATAAGGATAGCTATACGAACACCAGGATTGGATAAAAGAACTTTATTCCGGAACACCTAATCGATACGGTAAAATATACGCCATATACTGTCGACAACAAGAATATCCCGACCACGAAAAATAAAAACAACATATCCATATACGAATTACCCGCATATATTACGAAAAATTCGATTTTCTAAACCGTACCGGATATAACAAAAACTATAAGCAATAATATCGATAACTTTAAACCATAACCCTAAAAAATATCCAGCAATTAGCCGAAGCAAAAAGTTGGCCTAAAGGAAAATAATACCCGCAGGAAAACCCCTTTTGTCATTATGGATAATATAATTACTAAACGAAAAAAAATTAACTTAACGTACGGTAAAAAAGCATTGCTAAAAAGTTATTACGGATTTCCATTTTCAATTAGTATTTATTACAGATCCTTACGAAAAAAGGCCATCAAAAAAATACGTTAATTTATAGGAAATCTTTAAAACGATAACCAAAACGACGCATAATGGGATATAGTCGCAAACATAAAAAATAATTTATTCGATAAGGAAAGGAATTACAAAAGAATTAAGAATAATTAATATGGCTTAAAGAAACAGTACGCCGACAACAACAATAAATATAACAGCTTAATACGTTATATACAGAAACATAAATAAAGTTCGATAAATTCGAACAAAAATTAAAAAAAAAAGATTACCTGTAAAAAAGCCATAAGATAACGAAACGTAAAAGAATTAAAAAGAACTCCCAAAAAAGGCTTTAAACGCGACGATAGGAAACGTTAATAATCTTATTATTTTGGAAATACGAATCGGAACGCATTAATATACCGCAATAATAAATTACGGAGCTCTGGGCGGAAATTATATTGCACCAAATATGGTTAATAAGCTTAAACTGTTATAGGAATACAAATTAGAACCTTATATAATAACGAATACCGAAAGTTAGGAATTCGCTTACAATAACGGAAAAATTATACGCAAAATTAATCACCTCGAAATTTTTATTAAAAAACGATATTAAACGATTAATTTCGATATTATTTTATTCGGGAATTACGATATAATTTTAAGATTATTATAAATACGCCAATACGAAATCTTAATTAATAACGGGATTGGCTAAGTAAGGTTCGCCTTATACCTTATTAATAAACAAACGAAAATTAAGATCTTAATATTCGATTAATAATAATAACGAATATAAGCATAAAAATACGATAAATACCTTATTACTTAGAGGAACAAAATCCAAAAAAAACGGATATTAAAAAAAAATACGACATATTATTATTACCATTAAAGCGAAATTAAAATAATTAAATAACGATTTAAAATAATAGGAATAACAACCTAAGAAATTAGAAAATCTAATTAATATGTTACCATAATATTACAAATACGAATAATTTTTTAAAAAAGAATTCGATATAAAATTACCGGAATATAGCAAATAAAATTATGAAATAATTCTTAAAAAAGGATTTTCGATAAAATTTTACCCCATTTAGAATTTTAACGAAAATAAATTACGTACTTTCAAGGAATACCTGGAAAATCGGCTATAGAAAAGATGGATTCGACTTTCGAAGTTACTAACAAAATACCCTATATTTTTCGTACCTAAAAAAATGGGAAATTATAACTTATGGTTAATTATCGATAACTAAACGATATTACAATCAAAAATCGAATACCATTACCTTTAATTACGAAAATAAAAAATCGATTTTACGGAATTAAATATTTTACAGCATTCGATTTTAAAAATGCATATAACCTTATTAAAATCAAAAAAGAATACGAATAAAAAATAATTTTTAAAACGAAATACGGATTATTTAAATATTTGGTTATATTAATAGAACTTACGAACGCACCAGTAATTTTTCAGCGAATAATTAATTACGTATTACGAAAATACCTCGATATTTTTATTATTTGCTATCTAGACGATATTCTCATTTTTTCAAAGACGGAAAAAGCATATACAAAATACGTTTACAAAGTTTTTTAAGCTTTACAGGATATAAGATTATTTATTAACGCAAAAAAAAAATCAATTCCATACATAAAAAATAAAATATCTGGGATATATTATTACCCCAAAATATATTAAAATAAACCCCAAGAAAATCGCTGCAATTACAAAATGGTAAATATTAACAACAATTAAGGAGGTACAGGTATTCTTTGGATTTGCCAACTATTACAAAAAGTTTATTCGAAATTTTAACAAAATAATTATACCTTTAACAAATCTTACGAAAAAAAAATTCAAATAAACGCCAAATACGGAAAAAGCATTTTAAGTTATTAAGGATACAATTATTAACGAACTAATACTAATTATATATAATCCAAACCGCCCCGTTAAATTAAAAACCAATATTTCGGATTACGCGTTAAACGTAATAATCGGATAACGAAATAATTAAGGCAAATTATATCCTATTATATTTTTTTCGTACAAATTAAAAGGAATTAAGTTTAATTACGGTATTCCAAACAAGGAATTTATAGCTATTATTATGGCATTTCGGAAATTTAGGTATTTTTTAAAAGGAAACTTGTACCAAGTCAAAATTTATACGGATTATTAAAACCTTACCCGATTTACTATAACCAGAGAACTTATAGAACGATAATTTCGATACGCAAAAAAATTGGCGAATTTTGACTTCGTTATTATTTACAAACAAAAATTAGAAAACAGCAAAACAAATGCTTTAAGTAAATAACCAAACCTCGAAAAAGAATTAGTCAAAATCAGCCATACAATTTTTAATATTATCATAAAGGGATATTTACGCCCACGACAAATTACAACAATTCGGGTAATACCTTACGATATGTACCAGAAAATTCAATAGTATAATAACGGTTTCCTAAAAAACCAAAGAATAAATAAGATACAAATTCCAGAAAAATATTAAAAAAACCTAATACGAAAAATATACAAATATTAATTACATAAATATCCCAAAATTTACAAAACTTTAAAGTAATTTTAATGAATATATTCTTTTCCCAAAATAAAATTAACAGTATAAAAAATTATACGGCAATATAACGTTTACGCTAAAGCAAAAGCTCGATAATACAAGTTATACGAAAAATTACAGTTATTACTAGTTACAGAACGACTATAATATTTAGTTACATTCGATTTTATTATCAAACTTTTTATGTCAGAAAATCCAGTTACGGAAATATATTATGATAACATTTTTGTAATCGTCGATCGATTTACGAAATTTTCCTATTTTTTACCATATTATAAGGATATAAACGCCAAATAACTGGTATACATTTTTTTCAGATATATTTTCAATATATACGGATTACTAATAGAAATTATATCAAATAAAGGATCGATATTTGCATCTAAATTTTAGCAAGGTTTAACGGCACAGATCGGCCTAAATTACAAATTATTTAACGTATTCAAACCTTAAATAAATAAATAAATAAAACGAATAAATCAAATTTTAAAAACTTACTTACAATATTATATTAATTATAAACAAAATAATTAGGTTAAAAAATTACTAATCGCATAATTAACTTATAATATTAACTATTACGAAAGCATTAAAATAATATATATAAACGCAAATTTTGGTTTTATTTCGAAAATTTACAAAAAAATACGCAACGATAATCCAATTAATTGTTACAGGAACGGAGGTCCCTGCCTCGAGGGGCCGACCTCTGGGGCCCAGCACGGCTAAACTCCAGATGGAAGACCTTGACTAACATAACTTGGAGGGTAATAATCTAGGTGATCTAACGGATTAATCAGATCACATAAATTACGTAAATCCATAATATATTTACTTTAAGGAATTGGGATATATAATAAATCGGTTTTTTATGTAAATAATATTTACTTAGTTTTCGTTCCTTAATTATTAATTTAAGTTTTTAATTAAAGGTAATTATATCGTTTTTTAATTAAGGGGAAAATACCTAAAATCTTTTTAACGAATATATTTTTAAATTATTCCTCAACTTATTGTTACTTATAAATCAAAACCTTTTTCGGATATTGCTTATATTTCCAGATAAATGTATAATAGGTTCGTTATATTTTAATAATTCCTTAATTAATAACTAACGAATAATTTTCCGTTTAATTAGGGTATAAGTTTTCCTAAACTTAATGCAAACGATAGCATAGGATAACGTTTAGAAAACAAACAGTATATCCGATCCCCGTTATTAGTTATTGGATTAGATTTACCCCCTATTGAAAAAGTTTTCCAGTTAATCGATAATATGGCCCTTATTACCCGATTTTAGGGAGAATTTTCTTTTTAGCCTTAATAATAACCTTTATCCATTAAAGAAATAATTAAGGTGCAAAGTTCGGAAGCAAGTAAGGCCGAAGAAAAAATCGAAAAGGAATATCCCTTAACGAATTAAAAAGGCAAGGGAATTGAAAGGGGTTATTTTTCAAAAGGACGAATATTTATTAAAAAGGAAAAATTTACGGTTAACGAAAAGTTGTTTATCCTAATAACCGAATTACGAACGTTTAAGAAGGAGAATGCCAAGCTTACGCGTTAATAATAAGAATAACGAAAATCCTCGATCTTACCTTTATTCGGAATAAACCAATTACGAAAAAAAACTATCCCACCTCTTAGTTACCATGGAATGCCAGAAATTAAGGGCTATAAGCCAATACCTTTTAAGCCATATAATAAAACCATAAACGTAAAAAGATTCTTGGTTCAGGCCAAATTTTACCTCAAATTCTATAAAGGTTTTTTAATAGAGGATTATCAGAAAATAATGGCCATTTTTTAGTTATTTGCTGGAAAATTTTTTTTATAGTTTGAACTTATTATAAAAGATTACTTGCAAAATTATCCCAATAATTTTACGAATATAACCAATTATATTTTTAGCAAATACGCCCATTTTAAGGAAAAAATGCGAACTTTATTTGGAAACCTAAATAAGAAACAATACGTAATTAAGCAATTATACCTTTTCCGATAAATAAAGTTAACTTCCGAATATATAACGGAATTTAATCGTTTAATAGTTATTTCTAACTTATTCGAAAGCGTATTGTTTTATCCTTATTACGACGGCCTAAAGCCTTAGGTTAAAGATGAATTATACATAATACCCAAAATGGGATTTTTTGCGGAATATATCGATATGGCCATAATAGCCGATAAACGAATTTTTAACCGGTTCCTTAAGAAAAAAAGGATTAGTAAGTAAATCAAAAATAAAAACTTTAATAGCCGACCTAAAAAGGACAAGGGCAAATCTCAGAAAAAAATAAGTTCTGCTTCGAAGGAACCTAAGAAAAATAAGTTTAAAGTGGAATATTTTAACTATAGCAAAAAAGGGCATTTCAAAAACGAATATCGTTTTTTTCCCAAAAGGAATTCCAAGAAAAAAAGGATTCCTTAACCCCAGAAGAAAACCAGAACGGCTGAACAAAAAACAGATAATAAGGCAAAAAAGGAGGAGAAAAAAATCAGCTCGACTTCCTCCCAGCCAGAATTCACTATTGCCATAACTACGTAGATCTAGAACGACATCCCAGAATACGAGGATTATCTTACCTATTAGGATTTTAAGGTTAAAGCCTGCAAGTACCATCTAGAATAGACGACCTCCAGGATAGTTATTAAGTTAGGATATTTCTGTTATATCGATATACAGTAATATGAAGTACATAAAGCAAACGGCCAGTTCCGGCCAAACTTTAATAATTATGGACAGTTATTTCTAGAGCTTTATAAGCTCCCAAAATATACCATATACCCAAAAATAACGACCAACCCATACGATTTATTGCATTTTTCGGCATATTATTTAAATAATTATTTTATTTATCTTAAAGCTAAGGAAAATAATAATTATTAGCCTGGATAAAATAAGGAAATCCCGACCGAACCAGACGATAAGTACCGTTACATTAAAACCTTACGATGGCCAAAATACCTTAAGTTTTATTACTTACATCCCGAATTAGAACGAAATCAAAAAGCAATATCGCAAAGATATTTATGTTACGCTCCGACGTTTTGCGTTTAATATGAATTCCTAGATATGGGAATACCCCCTGGGGAAGTTTACGTTTTCGACCTTATAACCCGTAAAAAGCAAGGCCCGAGAAAAGGCCTAGAAAAAGTCAGCCTCCCAGAATGCCGGTATGGCAAAAGAATATAGTTCAAATACAAAAGTAATCAATGTATTAAATATGTTATCCGAAAAGTACGAAAATGGAGATTTTCATAAACCAAATAATAACAGAAGTCAAAAAACGACAGAGGCCCTCGAAATTAAGGTATCGAGAAGCCCCAGCTTACAAGACCTTATGTGAAATAATTAAGGACGTATGCAGTCAGATTAAGATCTTACTTAAGTACCAAGGACGAATATTTCGAGCCATAATTAACTTAGGAGCAAAAGGTAACTTTATTTCCCCTGCCGCGGCAAAAAAGTATTAAATCCTTTAGAAATATAAGTTAAAATCCTACAAGTTACGTACTGTAAACGGAAACTTGTTTACTTATGATAACGGACGAATCCTTAGGGAAATTAAGGAATTCCTTATACAGATCCAAAGGCGCCAGGAATACGTTTTACTAGATATTGCTGATATTTCAGAATACGACATTATCCTAGGAATGCCATAGTTCCGCTTTAGCAACTTACGTATTAACTGGAAAAAACGGATATTTTCGTAGGAAAAAGAACCTAGAAGATTTTAAAAGGATAACAAACAAATTTGCTATATTATTAAGGAAGTACGATTCCTAAATCAAGCCTCGATAGTACCCTCAGAATATTAAAAATTCAAAAGATTATTTAAAAATAAAAAGGATTATAAGTTATTTCCTTATGGATAATAGGACTATCGAATCCCGATTAAAAAAGGATATTATCTTAAGTTCCACAAGATTTATCACATAAACCCGGAGAAATCCAAGGCCTTATAAAAAAGCATATAATTCGATTTCAAAAAAGGATATATCTAGCCTTTTAATTTTCCTGCTGGATACCCCGTCCTTATGGTGCCTAAGACCAAAGACGGCAAACAAAGGATTGACGCCGACGGAGATCTTATTTATCGGCGAGTAATCGATTATAAACAGCTAAATGACATTACAATTAAGAATAGATACCCCTTAATACTTATAAATACCTTAAAAGAAAACGTTAACAAAGCCAAATAGTTTACCGCATTTGATTTCCGAGACGGATATTATCGTATCCGAATGGCCAAAGGAGAAAAATGGAAAACGGCGTTCAGAACAGTATATGGACTTTATGAATACCGAATAATGCTTATGGGACTTATTAATGTTCCTGCCAGTTTCCAGAATTTAATTATGATTACCCTCCGGCAATTTTTAGATAAATTTATATTTATTTACCTTAATAACATCCTTATTTATTCCGAAACCTTAAAAAAATATAAGAAGTATGTGGTTTAAGTACTTAAAACATTAAACGAAGCAAATATCAAAGTTAACCCAGTTAAAAATATATAGCATATTTAAAAGTTCGACTTTTTAAGGTATATTTTTACCTTTGGACAAATTCAGATTTAACGTTCCAAATTGGAAGTAGTTAAGGATTGGCTTATTTCCGATAAGATAACCGTTATAAACATCCGGCAAATCTTAGGATTTACAGGTTACGTACGTAGCCTAATTAAGGGATACGGAGATATAATTAGGTTATTAATAAGGTTTACCACTAGGGAATATGTTGAAAAAGAATTTGAACTCCCAGAAAAAGTTAAAAAAGCGTTCCGGATGTTAAAAAGGGCAATTACAAATAAGCCTATTATAAGGATGTCCAATTTAAATAAAAGGAAACGTCTAAAAATTGACGTTTCAAATTATGCGTTAGGCGCCGTCCTGGAATAATAAAAGAATAACGGCAAATAATACTTAATGGTATATTATTTAAAAGCATTCCGAAACGCAGAATTTAGATATCAGATTTACGATAAAAAGCTGCTGGTAATTATTAACGCTTTTAAAAAATAAAAACCATACTTTAATAAAATAAAAAAACCTTTCGATATTTATTTTAATTACAAAAATTTTACGCGATTTATAAAAACTTAAGAATTAAATAAACGATATAAAAGATGGATAATTTTTCTGTTCAGATTTAACTTTAGGATATATTACATTAAAGAAAAAAAGAATATTTAAGCGGATATTTTTAGCCGGAAAGAAAATTACGATTCCAAAGTTCCCAAAAGAAGTATATAGATATTATAGTATAATAAGGACGGCATTGTATAATTGTGTGAAATTGTAAAGAAATTAATTATAGAATTTTTAATACGGTTCCGGAATTCTTATAATGCGGAAAAATAGAAAAAGGTTTAATAGCTAAAAAGGTAATTAAAGGATTAATTATTATATTATGGAAAAATCTATGTTTTAAAGGATTAGTAAAAGTAATTCGTAAAGAAATTTCATGAAAACTTATTGCATAAATATTAAGGGATTTTCAAGATTATTAGACGGCTACAAGAAAAATATGACTTTTCAGAATTACGACGTATGATTAAGAAAATAATTAAAAGTTATAATATTTATAATAAAGCTAAAACAGTACGCCATAAGCTTTACAGACTATTACAATTTACCGATATTCCTGATAAAGCATAAAATATTATAGCTTAAGATTTTATTCTTAGCTTTCCTTTTTTTAAAAACCCAGTTACTAAAATCGAATACGACGGAATGTGGGTGATCGTCGATAGGCTTACCAAATATGGGTACTTTTTACTTTTTAAGGGAAACGTAATAGCAAAATAATTGGTTTACGTTTTTATTAGGAATTATTTGGATAAGTATAAAGTACCAAAAAGGATTATTTCCGACAGAGATAAGCTTTTTATCTTTAAGTTTGGCATTAATTTTTTTAAATAAATAAGTATCAAATTTAAATTCTTAATAATATATCACCCTTAAACAGATAGTTAAATAAAATGACTTAATTAAACCCTGGAATAATATTTTCGAAATTATATTAACTATTAATAAAATAATTAGGTAAAACTTTTACCGTTAGCATAAATAGCTTATAATATTTCGGTTAACGAAAACATAAGTATATTTCCTTATATAGCAGTATATGGCCATAATGCGAAAACCTAACGACCAGAATAATTACTTACTAAAGTACCGAAAATAATTACGATTATTCCAAAAGCAGAAATATTGGTAATAGAAATTAAGACGATTTAAGTTCGTCTCCGAAACGAATTATAATTCCTTTAACGGAAAATAACGTAATATTATAATAAGAAAAGAATTAAGGAATTAATTTTAATAAAAGGAAATAAGGTTTACTTATTACGCCAAAAACAAAACGTAATTTCGAATATTTTATAGATTAAAATAAAAAAACTTAGCGATAAACTTAATTTCAAAAAGCTTAAATTATTTAAAATTAACGAAATTATTTTTAAAATTAATTATCGATTATCGTTACTTAAAAACATAAAAATATATCCTATTTTTTATATTTTTTTTACTTAAATTAATACCTAAAAATGCCCTATTAAAAATAAACCTGGAACTTGAAAAAAATTTTGACGAATATAAAGTCGAACGAATACTGGATTTTAGAATAATTAAAAATAAAATCTAATACTTGGTTAAGTAAGAAAGATACTTATATAAAAAAAATACGTAAAAATTATTTAACCATTTAACGAATACGATGGACCTAGTTAAGACGTTTTATCGCCAAAATCCTAACCGATTATTTCCAGTACGGCTAAAGTCGTAAACGATAACGATTCCCCGCCTAAATTTAAACCTTCGGCGTTCCAGTCGAAAAAAGTAAACGCCTCCAAAACGGCGTTTATCTTAAAAGTAAGCCGCGCCTGCTTAGCTTCTATACGGTATTGCTTTTTTCCATTTTTTCCCGCTTTTCCAGCTAATCCATTTTATAACCTTTTTTCAAAATAGCAAAAGCCTTTTTCTGCAAAACGTCTTGTTAAAAACGTAAGCGTTTTAGGCGCCCTAATAATTCCATTAATTTATTTTCCATTTTACGCTACTTTTTTTATAAACGCTTTCGTTTTTTCCTAATCTTTTCCAGGAAATTCATATTTAATACGTTATAAGATAAGCGTTAGCGACGGGTGCAATAACCACAGTTTAGAATAATTATAACAAAAAAATAATTAAGTTCGTTAAAACGAACATAATTTAAATAAGGAATAATTTTCGATCCAAATTTTTTAATATAATTCGTACGGTTATCGCGAGTTTTGCGTTAATTTAATTAAGGTTTTTTTTTCTTTTCGAATACGACCTATTATAATAAAGTTAGCTAAAATACCTTTTGGCTTTTTCTAATAAATAAAATAACGACCTACGGCTTTTATCTTTAGAACAAAAATCCTTAAAGAAGGGAAATAATGTTACAGAAACGGAGGTCCCTATTTCGAAAGGCCGACCTCTGGGGCCCAGCACGGCTAGACTCCGGATGGAAAACCTTAATTAACATAACTTGGAAGGTAATGATCTAAGTAATCTAACGAATTAATCAAATTATATAAATTACGTAAATTTACGACATACTTACTTTAAGGAATTGGGATATATAATAAATTAATCTTTTATGTAAATAACACTTATTTAATTTTCGCTCTTTAATTATCAATTTAAGCTTTTAATTAAAGGTAACTGTATCGTTTTTTAATTAAGGGGAGAGTACCTGAAATCTCTTTAACGAACATACCTTTAAATTATTCCTTAACTTATTGTTACTTGCAAATCAAGACCCTTTTCGGACACTGCTCATATTTCCAGGTGGATGTATAACAGGTTCGTTACATTAATATTAAAACAATCCTTACGTTAAAATAATTATAATAACTATATCAAAAAATAAAAACAGAATTAAAATTCGTACGAAACCAAATAAGCAAATATTATAATCAGAAAAAATTAAAAAAACCAATTTTCAAAAAAAGGAAAATGGTTTTCCTTATTATAAAAACATTTAAATAAAACGACCTAACAAAAAACTTAATTTCAAATATATCGGTCCATACAAAATCGCCAAAAAATCTCAAAAAACAACTACCAATTAGAACTTTTACCAAAAGTCAAATTCTATCCAATTTTTTACGTTTTTCTATTCGAATCAGCAATGGATACGATTAAGATATATACGGTACAAAATAATATAAAAATAAAAAACGAACAAGCATACAAAATGGAAAAAATACTTAGCATACGAAAACATAACGGACTTACCCAGTACTTAATTAAATGGAAAAAACACCCAAATTCCGAAAATATTTGGAAACCCGCCAAAAATCTTATTAGCGCCTAGCGCCTATTAAAAAATTTTTACCAGCAATAATGGACGCGTCCTAATTAATAGTCGACCAGTTAATAGCCGGGATATTGGGCCAATCGACGGCGGCCTACGCTAACGTAATAGCCGCAATAACGGCTTTTAATTATTTTTGCTTCCGATACTTTTGCTCCTCCAATTCGTCCAATAATTAAAGCTTACGTTATACCATGGTAATATCTTTCGAACGAATTAACGCTTTTTACTTACGCAAACGAATAAAACGAAAAAAAACTTTATTTATCTTTTCTTAATACCTGCGTTAAACCTTAAAATAAAGCCGTTAAAACTTTAATAATCGCTTTTCGGCAAACGTTTTTTTCGTATTCCAAGCGTTAATATTTGCAATAAATATTTTATAAGGAAAAAATAGGTACGCCGGTACCATCATAAGATTAATTTCGATTAACATATTCCTTATATTTTACAACGTTTTTTATCATTTTATACCTTATGTTTTTCGAAAAATAATAAGAGCAAAACATAATTTCGTAACCAAATTCGTTAAAGGCTTTTACGAGGTCAACACGACGGACGGTAAAAAAACGGGAAATACGACGAATTTTGAAAATACGAAACGATATAATTAAAAGCAAAAAAAGGGATACTTACCAAATAAGAAAAAAAGGAAAAAAAAGAAATCTTGAAGGCAAGATTTAAGGAAAGGGAAAATCGTATTACGACCCGACAGGCGCTGGTCTCAAGGGACGGCTAGGCAGGGAGCATACGGGCCACCTCCCGGGTTACGTAATCGTAATCACTGCCAAACCAATAATTATTAATGATCAAAAGTAATCCCAAATAATCGTAATTACTACTAACGGCGTAATTACGAATAATTAAGCCAAAAAGGAAAAAAATATATACGTTCATTATTTCTATAATTTAAATAGTATTAGCTTATAATATTTATTAATAATAATTCGTTACCCAAGGCACCCTTAATATTACGAGACGTAATACGTTATTATATCTATTGCTCAGATTTTCACGATACTCCTGCCAACATAAACCCGTCGACTTAAAGTTTAATAGTTGGTTAAACCGCCTAGCCGTCACACGGACGTATTCTGCAATTTAAAAAAAAACAATAACGACCTTACGACGTCTTTTAAGCTGCTTCTAAAAAGCTTAAGAAAAAGGGAAAGGCTTTCGAGACGAAAAAGCTCTTTCTAAAAAATTATGTTATTTAATTAAATTTTACCAAAAGCCAGAGAAAGTTTTTAAACCTTTTAAACCGGAACTTTTTAACGGAACTTCGACTAAGCTATAATTGTTTCTAATTTAATACCGAACATACTTTAGATATTTTCTCATTCGACTAATTACGCTCATTATATAAGGCGAATTTACGGTCGGAGAACTTATTAGGGATATAATTACGTAATTCGAGCCTGCTATAAGGGAATACGTTATTTTTCTAATGGAAAAACAAAATCCGGAAATAAAGCGAATTTATAATAACTACGAATAATTTAAGCAAATAGTAACGGAAGTTTTTAAAATAAAAAACGAAAGAAATAAAAGCCGAAATATAAATCCAGTAATTACGATAAAGGAAATTAGCATTTAATCACAGCAATACGTTAATTCAGCTAGTATTTAAACTAAATTAACAATAAAAACTATTAATAATTGCACTTTTTTAACGGTTTAAAAATATAAAAAAAGGGTTTTAAACATAATCGGCCTAACTATTTATCGAGTTATATTGCTATAGCAGTTAAGATTAATAACCGATAATATATTGAATGTATTCAAAGTATTAAAGGAAGAAATAATAATAAACCTCGATATACGGCTAATATAAATATTTTTTAACGTAGTAATACTTTTTACGACATGGATCTAAGACTTATGGAACTAAAGGTTATTTATAGAAAGGATTAAAGCCAGATCTAATGTTTTAATTATAACAGAATGGGATACAAAGCAGCAGAATACAAGGCACTTAAAAAACCTCGTTAGAATAATTAAAAACCCGTATCTGGGGGATAATCTAAAAAAAAAATCAAAAAAACGAAAACAAATCCATTAACATAATTCGACCTAAGTAGATACCAGGCCTCTTATAGCGAAAAGTTTAATAAGGGATATAAGAAACTAAAGAAACTGGTTCGATAAATATTACGATTATAATAAGAAAAACTATAAGAATAATTACGGAAATACCAGAATTAAATAAAAAAGAATTATTTTAAAACCTTTAACTTATATAATAAAAAGTACGCCATGTATTACCGACGACGAAAATGCCCTAATTACGAAAAATAATAATAATATATCTATAAACGAATTACTCGCATATATTATAAAGGTTTCGATTTCTTAAACCGGATAAGAAATAATAAAAACAACAAATAACTATATTGTTACCTTCTATTTATAACTCCAGAAAATAATATTTGTTAACTAGCCGTAATAAAAAGCTGGTCCGAAAAAAATATTGCCTATAAAAAACTATTTTTATTATTAAAAATAATATAATCACCAAATAAAAAATTAATCCAGCATATTATGAAAAAATACTGCTAAAGAATTATTACAGATTTTTATTTTTAATTGGTATTTATTATAAATCTAAACGAAAAAAGATTATTAAGAAAAAAATACGTTAATTTATAGACTGTAACGGGCACGATGCGTAGGTTGAACGGAGGCACGGCCCAACAAAGGTTTATATTTAAGGTAAGGAGGAAAAGGGAAAAACAACTAGCTACCAGCAAGGTGGCTGCTTTCTATATACATATAGGTAAGCTCGGACTAAAAAGTTTGCTCCGTAAGTCCGAATTGCCCTATAGGCTTTAGCTTATAACATTACCCCCTTTTTCGCCCTTAAGGAATAACGAGGTTACGGTAAGGCGGCGGCGGCTTTGCTTATACCTTTTTTTTGTCCTTATTTATATTTTTACGTTTTCGCCGACCCCGTTTCCGTTTCCGAATAACTTTTCGAAATTATTATGTAATTTTTATATTGGTTTGGCGTAATTTGCCTATTTTATAAATAGTTTTTTCGATAACCGCGGTTTATACGCTTATTTTTAGCCTTTAATATATATTTTATTATATATTGTTTTCTTTTTTTAATAATATCGGTAATAATTAATTATTATTTAAAATTTAATTAAATAAAGGGATTTTCATTATTAATTTTAAAAGGTTTACGTCGAATTTCGGGTATATCCCCGATAATATATTTAGTTTTACGATATTATATAACCTAAATATAATAACCTTAAATTTAATATATATTTAAAATAATATTTTAAAGAATTATAAAATAATTACATTTTTTAAATTTAATTATATTAAATCTTTTATTTTAATACGTAATATGTATTTTTAAAAGTATTAATTAATGATTTTATCCGGGCCTATATTAATACCATAATAACTTATATAAATTCTTTATTTTTTCGTAATTTCTTAACGAAATTAATAATTTTTTCCGTTTCGGAAATTAATTAAAGGATTACTGGTATTTTGTTAATAAATTTTATATTATATCTATAAATTAAGAAAGAACAGTTTATTTTTAATAGGAAAGTTTTGTTATTAAAAATTAATTATATTACCAGTAAAAATTCGGCCTAATTATATTATACGCAATTTATAAAATAACGGAAATACGTAAAAACGTTTTGATTAACTTTTTCCGTAATTTTATCCGTTTAAAAATAAAAAGATACATTGAGTTTTTATTATATATTTATTAGGTTATATAAATAAACCCAGAATTTATTCGTTTAATTATTTGTTTTATTAAATATTAATTTTTTAAGAAAATCGTAATATTTTTAATAATAAATAATAAAATATTAAACGTACATTTCCGTATTTATATTAAGTATCGGTTTTAAAATAAGCGTTTTCTTTAAACGATCGTAAAATATTATAAAGAAATATTCTTTTTTTGCTTTGCCGGTAAGTTAATTGTAAAATTTATCGAAAAGTTTAAATAAAATTGGTTTAAAATAAATAAAAGCCGTAATAACCTTTTTTCGTTTTTTTCTATGTGCAATTTATTATATATATTACAGTTACAGTAAAAACGACATAATTCTTAAATTTATCGCGGTTAATAATAATTAAAGATTAATATTATTAATATAATATTTTTTTAGGTGCCCGGTAATATAAATATCGCATATCCGTTAAATTAATTACGTTCGGAACGGTTTTTAAATAAAAATCTAAATACCTTTTTTAAATTATAAAATATTTTGTTATAAAAACCTTTATTATATTTATAATTAAAAGGAAATTACGTATTTTCTGTGCTAAAATAACGTACGCCATATTTAAGGTTTTATTTTTAATAACCTTTAAATCCTATATTTCTTAAAACCTTTTTAAGGAATTTTCCTTACTAAGGGGTATAACCGGTCCTTCGTTATTTTTTTACTTTAAGTAAATTACGGCTATTAAGATTTTCTAAACGCGTATTAATTTATTAAATAATTATTTTTTTTAATTAACCGAACTATCCGCTTTTTAAACCTAATATTTTTATTTACCGCAAAATGTGTTTTATAACTTACAAAATATAATATCGGATCGGTTTATTAATTTATTAAAATAATATTTAAGTACGAAATTAAAAGCAGATAAATGGCCGGCTTATCGAATTTGCTTTTTAATAAACTTACGAATCTTTATAAAATACTAAAAGTTCGTATAATTTATTAGGATCATAAAAAGGTTAATTAAGTTTTAAAAATATTTTTTATTTCGTTAACGTTTGAACGATAATCAATAGCTTTTTATCGTATATTTCGTAATTATATTTAATTAATAATACTTTTTTTAAAAATACGTAATTAATTATAAATACCTTAATAAGTCGAATTAAGATAAGTATTTTTTAGTTATTTAGCCGAAATAATTTATCTTTATTATCGTTTTTTTCGAAGTCTTAATACGTAAAAATAAACGTTATAATAAAAAGCTTTTTAAGTTTGTTAGAAATCTGTTATTTTTTGTTTTTTTAACGAAAAAAGGTTTTTTTAATTAATTATCAAAAGGAAGCCGTTATTCCGTTAAAATATTTTATAAAGGTTCAGTAAAAGTTAACGAACCCGATAAAACTTTTAACCTTTTTTACGTTAATAAAGGCCTTTTATTTTCGAATAACGGTTATTTTTTTAGAATTAATTTTTAAACTTATTTTTATTTCAATAATAAATTCTAAATTCTTTGTTTTTTGGATTGCAAATTCGTATTTATCCGGATTTAAGTTTAATTTAATTTCCGTTAAACGGCGGAATATTAGCTTAATTTTGGCCATATAATTAATTCGAAAACCGGACGATTAAATCAGTATATTATTTATATATATAAAACAAAAATAATTAAGGTAACGTTTTAATATAATATTAATATAACGTTAAAAAGCAGCCGGTATACCGCTAAGACCAAATAAATATACCAATTATTCAAAAAACCCGAAAGGTATACGGAACGTAATTTTTTATTTGTTTTTTTAACGGATACGTAACCAGTAAAAAGCTGTTCGAACGTTAAATTTCGTAAATTATTAAGCGTATAATAAAGTTCATAACGTTTTTTATTAACGAAAAAAAATAATGGTTTTGTTTCGTAATTTTATTTAATTTCTTATAATTTATATAAAATTATAAATTTTTATTAGATTTTTTTACAAATAATACCGGGGTACTTACGGAAAAATTATTAACCCGAATTTAATTTTTATTAAACAGATTTATAAATATTTTATATAGGATTAATAGTTTTTCCCTTAATATCTTATATAAAAGTTTTTATAGGATTATTTTTTCCTAATCCGAAATATTTATTTTTAGATTTATCGTTACGTTATTATTATTATAATAAAATAATAATAACGAACTTTCGTTATTTGCAAAAAGGTTTCGGAATTCCTGTATTTTTTAAAAAAAATATTCCGTTATATCTTTAAAAATTAATTCCGGTTTTATTTTTAAAACTTTGTTAATATCTTTTATAAAAATTGCAAATAATTATGTTTCGTTTTTTTATGGCGGCTTTACCGCGTTATCGCCGCGAAGGTTATAACCGTTATTAGGCGGGTTTCTTTATATTTTTATAACCGCTCCTTTAGGCGGTTCTTAGGCTTTTTATCGAATTATTTTTTTTGCGTAATATAGGCGCGATAACGTCGTTTGCAAAATGGATAAACCGTTATTTCGCATTATATATAATATTATTATATTTTACTTAAAATTTTTTTAAAATAAAAAAATAAAATAAGTTTTTAATTACGTATCCTTGAATTCGTTTTAGGCGGCCGTTTAAATTTACGTTAATGTAAATAATTTTTTAGATCGCGGTTATTATAAGTTCGTTATTTTTCGCCAGTTTTAACTAACGAAATATAATAAATATACGTTATAATTTTAAATTGTAAATTAACCGCTAATTAAATACAGAATAAAAAATTTATTTATTACCGATTAGGATATTTATATATATAATATTATTAACTAAGGCGTTTAATGTAAAAAAGGTATTAATTAATTTATTATTAATTTTTTGTAATTCTTTCTTTATTACGTCCTTTTTTTGCTAACGATTTTGGATAAAGATTATTTTTTTAAATTTTCGTTATTTAAATCGTTATTCTTATTAACGGTATTTCGCGAACTTATTATTATAACTTCCGTTTTAGCCAGACGAGGCCGTTTTGCGGGTTTGTATTTAGGGTATTCCTAATTCGAATAATTCGTGGCGGCATAATAAAAATATTGCTTTTTCCGTTTCCGAATTTTTATTTCGTTATCGGAAAGCTATTTTGCATAAGGCCGGTTATCCATATTTTATTCCGAATTACTTTCGGATTAATCTTTTGAATTATTTTATTATTAATTTATAAATTTAAAAATTAACGTAATTAATTATGTAATATCTGTTATAAGTATATTTTTTAAGTATTTATTATGTAAGCAGGTTTATTAATTTATGTAACATATTATTATTAATTAATTATTTTGTTTTTTTACCGGAATACCAAATTATTGTTTTTTTACCTATATAATAATCGGGCAAAAGTTTTAAGTAATTAATTATTTTTTTGCCTTATGTACCTAATAGTTATAATTGTTATAAGGTATATGTTTCGTAATTAATGGGTTACGAAATTACGTATTAACCTCGGTATTTAAGGAAATTATTTTAATTATTAAGGGTTATATTAAGTTTTTATCTCCGGGTAATTTAAATTTAAAATTTAATAAATAATCTTAAAATTATTAATTATTATTTTACCTTATACGTTATAATTATTTTTTAATAAATTATATTATTTATTTATTTTCGAATTACGTTTTTATATAAAAAGAAATTATTAATATTAAAATATTTTCGTAATTCTTTTCTTTTAAAGTAATAATTAAATCCTAATTACTTTTTAGTAAACATTACTATTATAATACCTAAATAAATTATTACAAAAAAACGGGAAATAAACCGGTTTTTTTTTATTTTTATACGGAATATAAAGGAAAATAAACGGAACATTTTTTATTTCCCGTTTTATAAAGGTTATTTTATAGGCTTACGATTCGTTCTTATAAATACGTTATTAAGCGGCGGGCCTATCGTAAGTTTTTGGCGAAGCGGGTCTTATTTTATAAAGGTTTGTTTTTTCATTTTTATAAAAAAATATTTTTTTACTTTAGTTATCCGGTTAAATAAGTTATTTATCGTTTCGTTTCGGCTAAGGATTAATTTAGCAAATTTATGCTGCTATATATTAAGCTTTTGAAGCATATTTACGAACGATTAATACTATAAGTTTTTCTTAATAGTTCCGGATAAGGTTAATATCGTAAGCTCGCTTATGGTTTTGTCGGTTATATTATTTCGTAGTTACCTTATTATAAGATTTTTTTTAGCTTATTATCCGTAATTAGGGTATTCTTAAGAAATATTTCGTTTTTATTTAATTTCTTGAAAATTATAATAAGTTATAACCTTAAATATATATAACGGGTACGATACGTAAGTTAAACGGAGGTACGGCCTAATAAAGGTTTATATTTAAGGTAAGAAGGAAAAGGGAGAAACAATTAGCTACCAGTAAGGTGGCTGCTCTTTATATACATATAGGTAAGCTCGGGCTAAGAAGTTCGCTCCGTAAGCCCGAGCTGCCCTATAGGCTTTAGCCTGTAACATAGATAAATATTAAAAGGATAACGTAAATAACATATAATAAAACACAGTCGAAATTATGCGAAAATAATTCACTTAAAAAGATAAGAAATTATAACAAAATTAAAAATAAGTAATATAGCTCGAAGAAATATTTTGCCAACAATAGCGACAAATATAACAGTTAAATACGTTATATATAAAGATATAAATAAGGTTCGATAAATTTAAAAACAAATTATAAGAAAAAGGTTATTTATAAAAAAGCCGTAAAATAACGAAATTTAGAGAAATTAAAACAAATTTTCGAAATAGGCTTTAAATATAATAATAAAAGCCGCTAACAGTTTTTTGCCTGAGATATACAAATCGGAACGCACTGGTATACCGTAATAGTAAATTACGAAACTTTAAGCGGGAATTATATTATATCGGATATAATTAATTGTTACGACTCGACGAGCTTCGACCTCGAGAAACGGTCAGACAAGGATAATACGAGCCACCCCTCGGGTTACGTAACCGTGATCACTGCTAAGCTAGTGATTATCGGAAATAAAAGGTGATTTCAAGTAATTATAATTATTACCGGAAACATAATTATAACACAATAAGCTAAAAATAAGACAAAAAATATATTTATTATTTCTATAATTTAAATAACTTTAATTTATAATATAACTTTAAAATGTTTAGTATTAAAGATATAGTTAAGCTATTTTATTATTTTAAAGTTTTACGATATTTCTGTTAACATAAACCCGTGCAAATAAGGCTTAATAATTAATTAAATTATTTAGCCGTTATATATTATAAGTTTTTATTTAGTAGTACTGTTAGATTTTGAGCAATATCGCCGACGTTATGGTTATCAGCAAGCAGCCCGAACAGCCTATTTACCAGGTCTCTGATAACTCGGATACCGAAATAAAATCAGAGGAGGAAACGGAATAACCTCGCTTTTTTCGTGAAAATTTCTTGCGACACCTAGATGCTATAAATAAACGTATCTTTTAGTTTAAGAAAAACAATAATAACCTTACGACGTCCTTTTAAGCCGCCTATAAAAAGTTAAAAAAAGGTTTTTAAGATTAAAAAGCCTTTTCTAACCAACTAGATAATTTAGCTAAATTTTACTAAAAAACTAGAAAAAATCCTTAAAAGCTTTAAGCAAGAACTTTTCGACGAAATTTTAATTAGGTTATAAATATTTTTAATTTAATGCCGAATATATTTTGGATACTTTTTTATTTAATTAATTATGCCCATTATATAAATTAAATTCGTAATCGTACGATTTACCGAAAACGTAATTATTCAGTTCGAACCCGTTATAAGGAAATACGTTATTTGATTAATTGAAAAACGAAACCCGGAAATAATACGAATTTATAACGATTATAAATAATTTAAATAATCATTAAGAAAGATTTACGGAATAATAAATAAAATAAAAGCCGAAATATAAATCTAATAATTACGATAAAAAGAATTAATATTTAATTACAGTAATACATTTATTTAATAAGTATTTAAGCTAAATTAGAGATAAAAAGTATTAATAGCTAAGCTTTTCGACGGCTTAAAAATATAAAAAAATGTTTAAGTTTAATCGATCTAATTATTTATCGGATTATATTATGATGGCAGTTAAGATCCACGATCGATAATACGCCTAGCGAATTTAATGTATCAAAAGAAAAAATAACTACAAAACCCGATATACAGCTAATATCAGTACTTTTTGATACGGTAATACTTTTTACGGTACGGAATTAGAACCTATAGAGCTTAGAGTTACCTATAAGCAAAATAAAAACCAAATTAACTATTTCAATTGTAACAAAATAGGACATAAAGTAGCATAATACAAGGCACCTAAAAACCTCGTTAGAATAACTGGATACTCGTATTCGAAGAATAATTTAAAAAAAAATCCGAAAAACGAAAATAAACCTATTAATATAATTCGGCTAAAATACGTACAAGGCTTCCCATAAAGAAAAATCTAATAAGGAATACGAAAATCAAACAATAAGCTTAATAGATATTATAATTATAAAAAGAACATTTATAAGAATAATTACGAAAACATTAGGATTAGAGAGAAAAAAATCGGTTCCGAAACCCTTAATCGATACGACAAAATGCATATTATAGATTGTCGACGACAACAATATCCCGATAACGAAAAATAAATATAATATATTTACGGAAAAATTACCCGTATATATTATAAGAGACTCGATTTTTTAAATCTAACTGGAAATAACAAAAACGATAAATAATATCGATATTTTCGATTCATAGCTCCCAAAAACGATATTTACCAGTGAGCCGAGGCAGAAAGCTGGCTTAAAAAAATAATGCCCGTAAGAAAAGTCTTTTTATTATTACGAATAATATAATTACTAAACAGAAAAAAAAATTAATCTAGCACATAATAAAAAAATATTGCTAAAAGTTTATTATAGATTTGAATTTTGAATTAATATGTATTATAAACCTTAACAAAAACAGGCCATTAAAAATACGTTAGTTTATAAGCGAAGTTTGGAACGATAATTAATACGAAGCATAATAGAATATGATCGAAACTATGAAAAAATAATTTACCTACCAAAGAAAATATTTATAATAAAATTAAGAATAATTAATATAGTTCGAAGGAATAATACGGCGGCAATAACGATAAATGTAGCAATTTAACGCGTTATATATAAAAACATAGATAAAGTTCGACAAATTCGAAAAAAAGTTAAAAGAAAAAGATTACTTATAAAAAAGGTGCAAAATAACGAAACCCAGAGAAATTAGGAGAAACTCTTAAAAAAGGCTATAAATGCAACGATAAAAATTGTTGATAACTTCAATACTCCAAATATACGAATGGGAAGGTATTAGTATATCGTAATAATAAATTACGAAGCTTTAGGCGAAAATTACATTATATCAAATATAATTAAGAAGTTTAAATTATTATAAAGATAAAAATTAAAACCCTATATAACGACGAATACCGAAGATTAAGAATTCGCTTACGATAACGGGAAAATTATACGCGAAATTAATTACCTCGAAATTTGTAATTAAAGACGATACCAGATAATTAATTTCGATATCGTTTTATTTAGAAATTACGATATAATTTTAGGATTATTATGGATACGTTAATACGGAGTTTTATTTAATAAAGGGATTAGCTAAGTAAAATTTGCCTTATACCCCGTTAATACGCAAAAAAGAAAAAAACGGAGATTTTAATATTCGATCGAAAATAACGATAAGTGCAGGTATGAAGATACGATAAAAAGCTTATTACTTAAAGGAACAAAATAAAAAAAATAGATATCAAAGAAAAATACAACATATTATTATTATTATCAAAGCGAAATTAAGGCAACTAAATAACATTATAAAGTAGTAACTATAAAAGTTAGAAAATCTATTTAATATATTACTATAATACTACTAATATAAACAATTATTTAAAAAACGGCTTAATACGAATTTACTAGAATATGGCGAATAGGCTTATAAGATAATTTTTAAGGAAAATTCTTCGACAAAGTTTTATCCTATTTATAACTTTAACAAAAATGAATTATATATTTTCAGAAAATACCTGGAAAATCGATTACAGCAAAAACAAATTCGACTTCCGAAATTATTAACGGGATATCTAATATTTTTCGTATCAAAAAAAAAAAGAAAAATTACGACTTATAATTAATTATAGATAATTAAACGATATTACTATTAAAAATCAAACATTATTACCCTGATTACAAAAATAAAAAAACGATTTTACGGAACTCAATGGTTCATAATATTCGATCTTAGAAATGGATATAACCTTATCAAAATTCAAAAATACGAATAAAAATAACTTTTTGAACGAAATACGAATTATTTAAGTGTTTGGTTACGGCAATAGGACTTACGAACGTACCAGCAACCTTCCAATAAATGGTAAATCATATACTACGAGAATACCTCGATATTTTTGTCGTATGCTACCTCGATGTTATGATCCAACTAAGGGAGGGTTTCGGAAACGGTCACTTAGTGACCAAAATAGGACCCAAGTGGGTCGAAACCACGTGACATGGATCCGGAGTGATCCAAGAGATCCAACGGGATCTATACAGTTATCCGATATGGATCCGGAGTAATTTAAGTGATCTAACGGAATTCTTAATAAGATATATAGGCTTATTATTTTCATAGTTTAAATAACTTTAATTTGCACCATTTATTAATACTAATCGTTTACAATATAATTTCTTCACTTTTAGTATTACGAAACGTTATTAAGTTATTTTATTGCTTTAAAGTCTTACGATACTTTTGCTAATATAAACCTGTACGACTAAGGTTTAATAATTGATTAAACCGTTTAACCGCTTTACTTTATAAACTTTTGTTTAATAATACCGTCAGATTTTGATCAATATCGCCGACACTATATTTACCAGTAAGTAGCCCGAACAGCTTATATACTAGGTCCTTAATAACCCGAACATTAAAACGGAATTCGAAAAAACAAGTAGCCTTACTTTTTTCGCCACAAAGTTCTCCGACGCCTAGATGCCATAAACCAACGCATTTTTCAGCTTGAAAAAAAAACAACAATAATTTTACGACGTCCTTTTAAGCCGCCAATAAAAAGCTTAAAAAAGAGCTCCCGAAATCAAAAAGCCTTCTTAAACAAACTAGGTTATTTAGCTAAACTTTACCAAGGAACCAAAAATGGTTTTTAACTTTCTTAAACTAAAACTTTTGGACGAATCCTTAACTAAGTTATAACTGTTCTTAATTTAATGCCGAACATATTTTGGATATTTTTCTATTCGACTAATTACGCTTATTATACGAATTAAATTCGTAATCGGACAATTTACCGAAAATGCAATTATTTAGTTTAAACCCGTTATAAGAAAATACGTGATTTTGCTAATCGAAAAACGAAACCCGGAAGTAATACGAATATATAACGATTACGAATAATTTAAATAAATATTAATAAAGGCTTTCGAAATAATAAATAAAAAAATAAAAACCAAAATACAAATCCAGTAATTACGATAAAAAGGATCAGCATTTAATTACGGTAATTCGTTCGTTTAGCTAACCTCTAAAGTGAATTAAGGATAAAAAGCATTAATAGCTAAACTTTTTAACGGTTTAGAAAAAATACAGAAAAAACTATTTAAATTTAATTAGCCTAAATATTTATCGGATTATATCGCTACAACAATCAAGATCGACGATCGATAATACGAATAACGCATTAAAAATATTAAAGGAAAAAATAATAATAAATCTCGACATACGGCTAATACCAATGCTTTTCTACGCGGTAATACTTTTTACGATACGAAACCAGAACCTATAGAGCTTAGGGCCATTTATAAGAAAAACTGGAGCTAAATCAAATATTTTAATTATAATAGGATGGGATATAAAGCAACATAGTGCAAAGCACCTAAAAAGCCCCGTTAGAATATTTAAAAACTCGTACTTAAGAAATAATTCAAAAAGAATCAAAAGAACGAAAGTAAATCTATTAACATAATTCGGTCCAAATACGTACCAAGCTCCCCATAGCAAAAAGTCCAATAAGGAATACGCGAAACTAAAAAGCTGGTTTAATAAATGTTATGAATATAATAAGAAAAATTATAAGGATAATGATTCGAATACTAGAATGAAATAAAAGAAATCTATCTCGGAACCCCTAATTAATACGGCTGAATACATGCTATATATTGTCGATAACGAAAAAATCACGAATACGAAAAATAGAAACAGTATATTTACGAAAAGTTTACCGGTATATATTATAAGGAAATCGATTTTCCTGTCCGGATCGAAAATAATAAGAACGATAAATAATAATATTAAAATTTTCGATTTATAGCCCCAGAAAATACTTCCTAATTAGCCGAAATAAAAAGCTGGCCCGAAAAAGAATAATGCCCGTAAAAAAGCCCCTTTTGTTTTTATAAGTAATATAATTACCAAATGAAAAAAAAGATAATCTTGTATATAATAAAGAAATACAACCAAAAGGTTATTATAAATCTTTATTTTTAATTAATATTTGTAAGGGGCTGCATACGCAGTAACTAAGGGTATAGGCCATAACAGGTTTATTGAGAAATCTAGGGAACAGCTAAAAAGATGCGTGGGAGCAGCTAGCTATATATACGGGAGCTACGGGATTAGCGTTACGTTAATCCCTTCACTAGGGCCCTTGGCCCGTGACATAACCCCCCCTCTAGATTTAATCCTCGTTTTTTCCCGCTGCGCGATAAACGTTTATTTGCAGTACCCTTTTAGGGACCTTATTCCAAGGCGGCGATATTTACAAATCCTAATCCAAAGAGTCCTTCGACGGTTACCGGGAGACCACGCCGCGTACTTTATGCCCGTACGTCTTTAACGTATTACGCGTTATTAGCTTTATATTTTCGCATTATTTTCCCTAAGGCTTTTTTTTGTTAATTCCTTTAACGTTTCGTAAGCGTTAAACTTATTTAAATTTTTTTAAGCTTTATTAAATATTTTTGCGGCTGCTTTTTATTATTTAAATAATAATAAAGCCTTTAACGCCTTATTAACGTTAATATGTCGGACGGCGATTTTTTTTTCTTTAAGATAATTCCTTTAAAAATACCCCGTTTCGCCATACTTTAAATAACGGCTTTTTGTTTGCTAACGGCGTTTACGTTAATAATTAATAGCTAACGTATTAAATTTTACATTTTCCATAATATTGCTTTTCGACTGGAAAATTATTACGTACGAACGCGCCGGGATAAGGGCCGTTAAAAACGATATTTCCAAACGGCGAAAAAATTACGCGAATTTTTCCCAAATATTAAGCTATTTTTCGTAATCCAGTTACTTTTTCGTTTTGGCGTTAAGGCCCGAAATCAATAGGAAAATTTTGGCTTTATCCGGCTATTCGTTTTTTCCGGCCTAATAAAAAATATTTTCGAATATGGGAACGTATTCGGACGCCGTTTAAACGTTACGTTAACGTAACTTAATTAAATGTTAATTAATTTTCTATTTTTTATTAGATTTTTTTTAAAATAATTGCGATATAATTTAAAAAAGCTTAAAAATTCGGTTTTTTTAAGGCTTTTTGCATATACGGCAAAAACGTTAACTTTTAAAGCTAACGGCTAAAGGTTCCTTAAATATAAAAAAATTACGTACGATTATTACCGATCGTTTTTTTATTAATAAATAACTTTTTATCCATTTCGAACCTTTAGGCGTTATGGTCCTTACGGCCTTATAACTTGCGAACGGTTCGTAAAATCTGACGGCGCGGTTCCTCGGTATCCATGATGAATAAGCTGCGTATAAATAGCGGGTGCGTAACGCTGGCATACTTCTTACGGCGACGGACCGTTTGCGAAAAAGGAGATTTCTCAATATGTAAAGGGCTGCATACGCAGTAATTAAAGATATAGGCCATAATAGGTCTATTAAGAAATCTAGGGAACAGCTAAGAAGATACGTGGGAGCAGCTAGCTATATATACGGGAGCCACGGGATTAGCGTTACGCTAATCCCTTCACTAGAGCCCTTGGCCCGTGACAGTATTTATTATAAATTTTAAAGAAAAAAAAGTTATTTAAAAATATATTAATTTATAAACGAACTTTAGAACGATATTTAGTACGACGTATAATGAGATATAATCGAAATTATAAGAAAACAGTTTATTTAATAAGAAAAGGAATTAAAACAAAATTAAAAATAATGAATATAATTCGAAGAAACTATAACGAACCTGTCATACATCCACCTGGAGGTATAAACAGTATCCGAAGTGGGGTCTTGATTTGCAGGTAACAATAGGGCGAGGAATAATTCATTAGGGGTCTATTCGTTAAAAAGATTTAAAGACTTTTCCCTTAACTAGAAAATGGTACAGTTGCCTCTGGATTAGGAGCTTAGATTGATAGCTAAGGAGCGAAACTAAGTCGGTGTTATTTATAAGGAAATTACTTTACTATATATCCTTCCTTATTTTCCTTGGTTCTTGGAGTTTACGAGAAACCATCTTTTCGTAATTTTTGGAGTTCTCTGGGTATTTCTAAAGATTAATAAAGATATTCGTAAATCCGAGGTTTTTCCGGTTAAAGTAAAAATCAAAATAGGTTAGTTTACCTGGTTTTTTCCGGGTTTAATAGAGTCCCCTTTTTGGACGTAATATTATTCCCCTTTTTCCAAAATCTTTGTCCCTAAAGATTAGCAGGTAAGCCAATTTCCTTTCTTTTTATTTTTTTCATATTATAGTGTTATTAACCATATTAGGTAAACCTTTAAAACGCGTTAAAATTTTTATTAAAAGTCGTCGCGACTTTGCTAAGGCCATTTCCGATTTTGGTTTTGAAGTTATGCCGTATATACGTTATTTCGAAAAGAAACTTTCTTGCAAGATGCTAGAGGGCCGGAAAAGCTGCCAGAATTGTTTGCTGGCTAACGTCCAGATTTATGACGGAAATTACGTTTTTCTTTCGTTTTTACAAAATATTCGGGCTGAAAAACTACAGATTAAACGAAAAAAATGTTTGGCGGTTTAACAGTTTTAAAAGCTGTTTAACCGTATTGTTTGTTTGGACCGTTAATTGGAATAGTTGCATTTTAAAGGAATGTTATTTATTCAAAAAGGTTTTAAGAATATGGACGAATTGGAGGAGTAAGAAAAAGTGGAGGAAAAACGTTATCGGATGGAAAAGGAGCAAGTACGGCTTGCGTTAAAAATGGGTATCTTGGCGGAGGCCTTTATTTTGTTCGACTGGAACGACGTATGATTAGATTTGTATAGGGGTCCGTTGTCGCCTATGACCTTAGCCGCGCTAGAAACGGTTGGTCAGGATTTTGGCGGTAGAACGTCTTAACCAGGTCCATCGTATTTGTTAAGTAATTAAGCGGTTCCCAAATGTTTTTTTATATAAGTATTTTTCTTATTTAACTAAATACTGGATTCCGTTTTTAACCATTTTGGAATCCAGTATTTATTCGATTTCGTATTCGTTAAAATCTTTTTCAAATTCCAGGTTTATTTTTAACGAGGCGTTTTTAGGTGCTGGTTTAAATAAAGAAATATGGAAAACAGGATGTATTTTTATGTTTTTGGGTAATAACAGTTGGTAATTAGTTTTGGAAATAACTTTTTTAACTTTAAACGGGCCAAGCTTTTTAAAATAGAACTTATTACTGGGTTTTTTTCGTTTTGATCTGTAAGATGTTTAAAGTTGCGTTTTGTTTTTGGCATAATAAATAAACCTTGTTTCCTTTCGCTAAAATTAATCCTTTAATTTTTTTATTATAATACTGGGTTATCTGTTATTAAAGAAATCGTAATTCGTTTGTGAAACGGGTTTAAATTATTTTGATTTTTATTATTAATATTTTTGTTCTTAGGGTAATTATAATAATTTTTGGTACCTTATTAAGCAGTTATTTAAATCGTTTTATTTTTGTTTTATGTTCGTACATAATTATATAAGAAAATACGCCCATATTTTCGTTAATAGATATATTATAAACGATTTATGCCAATAATAAACACTTTACTTAATTATTCTATTAATAATTAACATAGTTTCGGAAATATTATTTTAAAATCTAATTAAGTTATTTTATTTATCCATCCGTTTAAAAATGATACGCTATTGAAAACTTAAGCTTAATACCGATTTATTTAAAAAAGTTAATATTAAATTTTGAAATAAAAGGCGTATTTTTGTCGGAAATAATCTTTTTTAATATCTTATATTTATTTAGGTAATATTTGATAAAGGCATAAACTAACTATCTTGCCGTTACGTTTTCTTTAAAAAATAAAAAGTACCTATATTTGGTAAATCTATCGATAATTACCTACATTCCGTTATATTAGATTCCAGTAATTAAGTCCTTAAATAAAAGTAAATTAATGATAAAATCCCCAGTTATTATATTTTATGCTTTATTAAAAATATTAGTAGGTTATAATAACCCGTAAGGTTTATAACGTGCTATTTTAGCCTTGTTGCAAATATTGCAATTTTTAATAACTATTTTGATTATACGGCGTAATTTAAGGAAATTGTATTTCTTTTGTAGCTATCGGGTAGTTTTGAAAATTCCTTAATATTTGTATAATAGGTTTTCGTAAAATTCCTTTACGAATTGTTTTTGTTAATTCTTAGAAACATAAATTTTGCCATAGTACAGTAATTAATCTTTTCACTATTCCTTTAGCTATTAAACCTTTTTTTATTTTTCCTTATTATAAGAATTTCGGGACCGTATTAAAAGTTTAAAAGATGGTTTTTTTTAAGATTTCGCATAACTATACTGTGCTATCCTGATTGTATTATAATATTTACATATTTCTTTTAGGAACTTTAAAATTATAATCGCTTTTGCAATTAAAAATATCCGCCTAAATATTCTTTTTTCCTTTAATATGATATATTTTGAAATTAAATTTTAATAAAAACTTTTTTATTTTTTATATCGTTTATTCAGTTTTTGGGCTTTTATAAATTAGGTACGGTTTTTATAATTAAAGTAAATATTAAAGGGTTTTTTCGTTCTGCTAAAAAAAGATTCTTATTCTTTAAAAATATTAATAATCGCTAGCAATTCCTTATCGTAAATTAAATATCTAAGTTCTGCATTTCGGAATGCTTTTAAGTAATATGCCACTGGGTATTATTTGCCGTTATCCTTTAGTTATTCCAGAACGGCATCCAGTGCGTAATTTGAAATATCCGTTTTCAAGCGTTTTTTTTAGTTACGTTGGATAATTTTATTATAATTCCGCTGGTAATTACATTCTTTAAGATCTGGAATGCTTTTTTTTCTTTTTTTTGGTAATTCGAACTTTTTTCTTACGTATTCCTTAGTAATAAGTTTCGTTAATAATTTAATTATATCTCCGTATCTCTTAATTAGGCCGCGTACGTAACTCGTAAATCCTAAGATCTACCGGATATCTATAACGGTTATCTTATTAGGGATAGGCTAATCTTTAATTACGTTCATCTTAAAACGTTAAATTTAAATTTGGCTGGAAGTAAAAATATATCCCGGAAAGTTTAGTTTCTGCATATGCTATATACTTTTGGCTGAGTTAACTCGGATATTTGCTTCGTTTAACGTTTGGAGCATTTAAGCGATTTACTTTTTATGCTTTTTTAAAGTCTCGGAATAAATGAGGATATCGTCGAGGTAAACGAATACAAATTTATCCAGGAATTTTCTGAAAATAATTATGATTAATCGTTAAAAACTGGCGGGAGTATTAATAAATCTCATAGGTATTACTTTATATTCGTAAAATCTATATATTATTTTAAATGCTATTTTCCATTTTTTTTCTTTGGCCATTTTGATAAGGTAATAACCATTTCGAAAATTAAATACAATAAACCACTTTACTTTATTAACGTTTTTTTAACGTACTTATTAAGGTTAAAGGATATCCATTTTTAATTATGATATCGTTTAACTATCGGTAGTCGATTATTTTTCTGAAAACCAGGTCTTTATTTTCGTTACTTTTTTGCTTTTTATCCTTGGTTTTTGGTACCATAAGGACGGGGTATTCCGTAAAAAAGTTAAAGAATTAAATATATTCTTTTTTTAAATTAAGTTAAATGCTTTTTTATAAGGCCTTTAACTTATTAAGGTTTATGTGGTAAATTTATAAAGTTTGAAATAATATCCTTTCTTAATAAATATCCTATAATCCCATTGGCCATAAGGTAGCAGCTCATAATTTTCTTTGTCCTTAAACAGTTTTTTAAATCGTCGATACTCAGGTAATATTATGGAGGCTTAATTTGCAATTTGGACTTCCTTAATAACATTATAAATTTCTTGGTTGTTTTTTTCAAATAACTCTCGTTTTTATTCCAATGAAAATATTTGGTTCCTTCAGTTAATATAAAAGTTACTAAATTTAAGCTACGGCATTCCCAAGATGATATTATATTTAAAAATATCGGCAATATCCAATAAAATCCATTCTTGGTATCCTTAAATCCGTACTAAGAGTTCTTCAGTTTCCCGTAAGATTCGTCCGTTTTCGTATGTAAATAAGCTTTCGTCCATTATACGTAATTTATAGGATTTTAACTTATATTTCCAGAGAATTTGGTATTTTTTTGCCATTACAGGAAAAATGAAATTTCCTTCGGCTTTTAAGTCGATTATGGCTTTGAACGTTTTGTTTTTATACCGTAAAGAAATCTCGATTTAATTACGTAATTCTTTTGTTACTTTACATAAGGTTTCATATATTAGGGTTTTTCGATACCTTATTTTCGAAAGCCTTTATCGTTTTTTGATTTACGTAATTTATTTGCGAAAAAGCGTTTTTATTTTCGAACTTTTTTGGTTGCATATTTGATATAATAATCGTTCATATATTTAAATTACTTTTTTCTGCCTAATTAATATCCGAAAGTAATTATTTTCTTCTGGCTTCTCTTTTAGTTTAATATTTTCTAAATTATAAGGTTAAAAAGGTATATTTCCGAAAAAGGTATTCCCACATTTAGAAGCTCGTATTAAATACAAAACGTCAGGGCGTAACATAAGTATTCTTACGATATGGCCTTTTAATTCTGTTTTAAATTAAGATATAAATAACAAGATTCAAGGCGTTCTGGCCATCAAGGAGTTTCCGTATATCGATATTCGTTATCGGGTTCGGTAAATATTTTATCGTTCCTTCCAGGCCAAAAATCATTATTTTCTTTGGTTCCGAAATAAATAAAATATTCGTCCATATAGCAGATAATAAAATGTAACAAATTATAAAGGTTTATCGATAATGTTTTCCGATAAAAAATACATTCTGAAAGTTCGCAAAGCTTTAAGAATAACTATCCATAGTTATTAATATCTGGTCGAAATTAACCGTCTTTTATATGCACCTCATACCTCTGGGAATCAAGGTAACACTGATATCTTAACTTTATGGTTATCCTGGAAGCCGTTTATCTTAGATGGTACTTATAAGCTTTAATCTTAAAATCCTGGCAAATAAGATAATCCTCGTACTTTATGATGTCGTTCTGGGTTTAAGTAATTATGGCAATAATAAATTCTGGCTAGGAAAAAATCGAATTAATCTTTTTCTTTTTTTTTGCCTTACTGTCGGTTTCTTATTTAATTATCCTAACTTTTTTCTGGGATTAAGGAATTTCTTTTTTCTTAAAATCTCTTTTAATAAAGGAACGATATTCGTTTTTAAAATGCCCCTTTTTGCCATGATTAAAACACTTTATTTTGGACTTATCTTTTTTGGGCTCCTTCGAAACGGAACTTGCTTTTTTCTAAAATTTGCCCTTATCTTTTTTAACTCGGTTACTAAAAATTTTATTATCGTTTCGTTTGCCGGTTCCTTTCTTTTCGAAATACCAATCAAAAATACGTTTGTTGGCAATAATAACTTTATTTATATATTTTGCAAAATATCTTATTTTAGTTTCCATACATAATTTATCTTTAACCTAAGGCTTTAAGTTATAATAATAAAAATAAAATAATACGCTTTTTGACAAATTAAAAATAATTGCCAAATAATTAAATTCGGTTATATATTTAAATGCTAACTTAATTTGGCGAAAGAAATAAAATTATTTAATTGCATATTATTTTTTAACTGGATTTCCAAATAAAGTTCGCATTTTTTCCTCGAAATATTTATACTTGCTAAAAATATAATTAATTATATCCGAAAATTCTTGGGGGTAATTTTGCAAATAATTTTTTATAATAGGTTCGAACTGTAAAAAAACCTTTTCGGTAAATAACTAAAAAATAGCTATTATTTTTTGGTAATCTTCCGTCAAAGAACTTTTATAGAATTTGAGGTAAAACCTGTCCTGTACCAAAAATCCTTTTACATCCGTAAATCCATCATAGGGCTTAAGAAAAGTTAGTATATAACCCTTAACATCTAGCATTCCGTAATAACTAAAAAACAGCACAGTTCTTTTTCGTAATTAATTTGCGCCAAATAATAACAAAATCGAAAATCTTTATTACTATGGTTATTCCGTTTCGATCGAAAGCGGTTAAAAACCATTTCCTTGGTTTCGTCCTCTAAGGAAGCCAAACTGCGAAAAAGTTGGTTTTCTTTCTTTGGCAAATCGAATATTCTCCTCTTTTAGGCTTTTAACTTCTTAGGCCAAAAAATCCAATCTTTTTTCCATAATAAGTTCTTTTTCTTTAATTAAACGCTTTAGTACCTTTTCTTTCTGATTTCCAACTAGGTATTCTTCCTTATCCTCACTTATTTCAACTCCTTATACCTTAATTATCTCTCTTACCGGTAAAGGCTATTGCTAGGGTTAAAAAGAAAAAGGACCTCCTTAAAATCGAATAATAAAAAATGCCATATTATTAATTAATTAAAGAATTTCTTTAATAAGTAATAAATCGTTTAATCTGGTTATTAATCCCTTATTAGTTAATAATAAGGATCGGATATATTATTTATTTTTTAAATGTTATTCTATACTATCGTCTATACTAAGTTCAAAAAAGCTTATGCTTTAACTAAGCGGTAAATCATTCGTCAGCTATTAATTAAGGAATTATCAAAATATAACAAACCTATTATACATCCATCTGGAGGTATAAATAATATCCGAAATAAAGTCTTGATTTGCAGGTAATAATAAGGCAAAAAATAATTTATTAAAAATTTGTTCGTTAAAAAAATGTAAAGACTTTTCCTTTAATTAAAGAACGGTATAATTACCTCTAAATTAAGAACTTAAATTAATAATTAAAAAGCGAAACTAAGTCAGTACTAACTATAAGAAAATTACTTTATTATATATCCTTTCTTATCTCCCTTAATTTCTAAAGTTTACGAAAAACTATCCTCTCGTAATCTCTGGAGTTCTCTGGGTGTCTCTGGAGATCAACAAAGACATACGTAAATCCGAGGTTTTTCCGGTCAAAGTGGAGATCAAAACAGGTCAGCTCACCTGGTCTCTTCCGGGTCTAGTGGAGTCCCCTTCTTGGACGTAACAGAAACAGTACGTTGGCAATAACGACAAATATAACAGCTTAAGGCGTTATATATAGAAATATAAATAAAATTCGACAAATTCGAAAAGAAATTAAAAAAAAAGGTTACCTATACAAAAGCCTTAAGATAACGAAACTTAAAGAAATTAAAAGAAGCTTTTAAAAAAAGCTTTAAATATAACGATAAAAGCCGTTAATAGCTTTATCACTTTGGATATACGAATCGGAACATATTGGGATATCGCAAAAGTAAATTGCGGAATTTTAAGCGCACATTATATTTATTAGATGTAATTAATGGGCTTAAATTATTATGGAGATATAAGTTAAAACCCTATATAATTACGAATATCGAAAGTTGAGAATTTGCTTATAATAACGGAAAAATTATACGCGAAATTAATTATTTCGAGATTTCTGTCCAAAAACGATATTGAATAATTAATTTCGATATCCTTTTATTTGGGAATTACGATATAATCTTGGAATTACAATAAATACATTAAAACGGAATCTTAATTAATAGAAAAACTGGCCAGATAATGTTTACCTTACACCTTATTAGCAAATAAAAAAAGAATTAAAATTTTAATATTCGATCGAAAATAACCACAAATACATATATAAAGATACGACAAAAGTTTATTACCCAAAGGGGCAAAATACAAAAAGAATAGATATTAAAGAAGAATACCACGTATCGTTATTACTATTAAAACAAAACTAAAGTAACTAAATAACCATTTAAAGCAATAGTCCTAAAAACTAAAAAGTTGACCAATATATTATCATAATATTACCGATATAAATAACATTTGAAAAAAAGAGCTGAATACGAAATTACCAGAACATAACGAATAAAATTATAAGATAATCCTTAAAGAAGAGTTTTCGGCGAAGTTTTACTCTATTTACAATCTTAATAAAGGCGAATTACGCGCTCTCAGAAAATACCTGGAAAATCGGTTATAAAAAAGATAGATTTGATTTTCGAAGTTATTAACAGATTATGTAATATTTTTCGTATCGAAAGAAAACGCAAAATTACAACTTGTGGTTAATTATTGATAATGAAAGGAAAATTAATATTAAGGATCGAATATCCTTATCCCTGATTACAGAAATAAAAAACCGATTTTACGGAGCTAAATGGTCTACAGTATTCGATTTTAAAGATGGATATAATTTTATTAAAATCTAAAGAAATACGAATAAAAATAACTTTTAAAACGAAATACTGATTATATAAGTATCTAAGTACACTAATAGGATTTACGAACGTACTAATAATTTTCTAGCAAATAATTAACCCTATATTACGAGAGTACCTCGACGTTCTTGTTATTTGCTACTTCGACGACATTTTTATCTATTTAAAAACGGAAAAAGCGTATATAAAATACGATTATAAAGTTCTTTAAGCTGTATAGGACGCAAAGTTACTTATTAATATAAAAAAAAGTTAGTTTAACATATGCAAAATAAAATACCGAGGACATATTATTACTTTAGAATATATCAAAATAAATCCAGAGAAAATCGCTATAATTACAGAATAACAAAGGAAAATTACGGTTAAAAAGGTATAAGCATTTCTTGGATTCGCCAATTATTACAGAAAGTTTACTCGGAACTATAATAAAATAGTTATACCCTTAATTAATCTTACGAAAAAAAAATCAAATAAATGCCCGAAACAGAAAAAACATTTTAGAAAATCAAAAATGCGATTACTAGCAAACCAGTATTAATTATGTACGATTTAATACGTTTCGTTAAGCTAAATACCGATATTTCGGATTAGGCGTTAAACGTAATAATCGGATAACGAAATAATTAAGACAAATTGCATTTTATTATATTCTTTTTATACAAATTAAGAGGAGCCGAACTTAATTACGTAATTCCAGATAAGGAATTTATGGCCATTATTATAGCTTTTCGAAAATTTAAGAACTTTGTAAAGAAAAATTTACATTAGGACAAAATTTATACGGATTATTAAAATCTTACCCGTTTTATTACGACTAGAAAACTTACAGAATAATAACTTTGTTATACGGAAGAATTAGCAAATTTCGACTTTGTTATTATTTACAAAAAAAGATCAAAAAATAACAAAGCTAATATTTTAGGCAAATAGCGGAACCTCGAAAAAAATAAGTTAAAGTTAACTATATAATCTTTAATACCATTACAAAAAAATATTTACGCATATAACAAATTGCGACAATTCGAGCAGAACCTTTTAATATATATCAGAAAATCTAGCAGTATAACGATAGTCTTTTAGAAATCTTAAAAACGGATAAAATATAAGTTTTAGAAAAATACCAAAAGGATTTAATCCGAAACATATACGAATATTAACTATATAAATATCTAGGAATTTAAAAAACCTTAAATATGCTTTAACGTATATATTCTTTTTTTAAAATAAAATTAACGAAATAAAAAATAATCCAGTAATACGATATTTGCGCCAAAACCAAAGCTCGACGATATAAACCTTATGGAAAATTAAAGCTATCATCAGTCGCAAAACGACTATAATATTTAATTACATATAACTTTATTACCAAACTTTCTATATTAAAATATCCCGTTAAAAATATATTAAAACTGTATTTTCGCAATTATCGATCGACTTATAAACTCTTCTTATATTTTACCATATTATAAGAATATAAATGCCGAACAAATAACATACATTTCTTTTAAACGTATTTTTAATATATACGGATTATTAATAAAAATTATCTTAAATAAAGGATTTATATTTGTATCTAAGTTTTAGCAAAGCTTTATAACACAGATCGGTCTAAATTACAAATTATCCAACGTTTTTATACTATAAATAAATAAATAAATAAAACGAACGAATTATATTTTATAAGCTTATTTACGGTATTATATTAATTAGAAACAAATTAACAGGATTAAAATGTTATCTGTTGCTTAATTAACTTATAATACCAGTTATTACGAAAATATTAAAATAATATTTGCGAACCCGAATTTTGATTTTATTCTATAAATTTATAAAAAAGTACGCAATAACGGTCGAATTAATATCAAAGTAATTCTGACGAAAAAACAATTACGATAATTGCATTAAAAGATAAAAACAAAACTAGAATTCGTACGAAATTAAATAAATAAATATCATAACCAGATAAGGTTTAAAGGGATAAATTTTCGAAAAGGGGGAAATAGTTTTTTTGTTGCTAAAGATATTTAAATAAAACAACCTAATAAAAATTTCGATTTCAAATATATCGAGTTATACAAAATCGTCAAGAAATCTCGAAAAACATTTATTAATTAGAACTTTTACCAAAAATCAAATTTTATTTAATCTTTTACGTTGTTTTATTCTAATTAATAACAAATACAATTAAAGTGCATACGGTATAGGACGATATAGAAATAAAAGACGAATAGTGTCAGCTAGTAGAGGGTGCTCTAGCACCTCATATGCGGAAGATTCCCTCTGATCGAAACATATATGTTCCGAGACTAGATTATCTTAAAGTGTAATACGTGTTCTAGAGCACCTGCAACTAGTTATTAATACATATATAACTAATGTCCCTTATATCTAACAATTAAGAGTTTTATTCGCTTAATTAGAGCATATATTAATTGATTAGCTGTTATTAAAACGATATAAGCTATATATCAGTTGTAATTATCGAAATACGTCAATAATAATAATGGTGACCGTACCGTTAACGTTCTCCGTTATATATAAGGAACCTAAGGACTAGGATCGTTTTAAAGGCGAATTCCAATTTAAAATATACGTATTCGATATTTGGAATTATATTGATCTTAATCAGAATTTTTCATAACTTATTAGATCAATAAAACCTAATATAGCCTCTGATTTAAAAAAACAAATCCGTTATACGATATGAATTAATATCCCAAACGGCTTTTCGTTTATATTTATATCTTCTAAAAAAGCTACCGAAATAATGTATTATACCCGTTATTTAACGAATATTTTTAAAATAATAACCGAAAGCAAATAAACCTATCATTAAGACTTTACGGCGTATACTTATAAAGATCAGAAATATAAAACTTTTCGTAAAAACATTAACGACCTTACAAAATAAATTTTAAAGTCGGTATTTTTAGTAATTAAAAAAAAAGCTTTTTTTCAGAAAAAAACCTAGGAAAATAATACGCCAGTTTAGGCGAATTCGGCAAAATATACGATAACAAATTCCTAATTAACATTTAACGAAAGTACCGCGAACGGTTAAAGCAAATTTAGAAATTAGCAAAAAGATTAAACGAATAAATCGTAAAATAGTAAAAGATCATGGCCCAAGGATCACGATATAGTATTCCAGAAACGAAAATAACGATCGTATAGGTTAATAACTTATATATAATATTAGCTCTTATTATCGGAATTTGGACGATTATTTTTTAAATAATAAAAAAGGCCGAAAGTAATAATAATACAATTAGTTACTAGGAAATAAAAACGATTTTATTATATTACTAAATTATAACGAACTTCTAATAATTATTAAAAAATATTAAAATAACGTTTTTAATACTTTATAAAATACTTGTAAATTTTCTTAATTAGGACGATCTTAATTAAGAAAATCCTAAAAATATTAATGTTTAATTACAAGAAAAGATTTTAAGTTGTAAGCCGAAACGAAATAACCGTAAAATTTCTTATACGAATTAAAGCAGTAATAAACAAAAACGTTCAAAATTAGATATATAAAGTACCCGTTATAAAACGTGCTTAATTAATTATTATATATTATTTAATTATTATTATACATTTCTCGAAAAAGTTCCAGAAGTTTTCCGTTTTAACGATAAGGTAATAACATATATCTAAGGACGAATTTCCGCCGATCAGTTTTTAAAGAAAATAATCGACCGCCTATCGAAAACTATAAAAAACGTTTTGTACAAAAAACAAATTAATTTTTAAAAAAAGGTGCGACGAATATTAATATATTTTTTAATTATTAATTAATATAACGCTATAAGTATTTTGGTTTACCTCTTAAGGAATTCAGCTGTTTTGGACTAAAAGTTCATAATATATATCTTTAACTTAATTAGCAAATATTTAAATCTTAAACCTATTATATACGGTAACGGGATATACGCAAGTAATAACTTCGTCCTGATTAAACGATACGAAAAGGTTAATATAGCTTTTCGAAACTTTAACGATACGAAAAGGTTACGTTTATATAACGTAATATATTACGAAAATTTTGTATATAACTTGGTATTTTTCCGCAGTTCCTAAAAAAAGTTAATAATAAGATAATCGAAAAATTAATAATTCTATTCGAAATAAATATAATTGAGTAATTATTATACTAATAAATAAATTTAATTAATTCGTTATCGGAAATATTAACATAATAATTACTTATATAGTTTTAACAATCTATAAACAAACGTTAATTCGTAAATCACGAAATTATTACGAATCGGTAACGGTATTATATAATACCTAAGATTAGGACATTCAAAATCCCAAATAATCACTTAATTATAAGCCCATACAAAAAAGGTCCGCCTAAAAGGTCTTATAATAATCGAATACCAAATATATAGCAAAGCAAAGGCTAAAAGGCTAATACGCCGCGAACCAAAAAAAGAATATCCCAATCAGGATAAAAAATTATTATCGACTTTATAAAATTTAAAAAAACTATAAAAATATAAATACGTTATATTTATCACCGATAAATACTTAAATTTTTTTAGGATTGTATTTTAAAAATCGAAAACAAAATATTAATTATAACGTTTCGATATTTCCTAAAAATCATAAAATATTAAAAAAAGCTTTGTATAAATAATCGAATATAATAACGAAATCTTGAAATATTATTAATTTCGAAATATATTGCAGTTATTTCCTTTTAATATTAGATTTAAACATTTAATATTATATATCCAGGCTTAAAACGGGGGTACAAAACATTTAAAAGATATAATTAAGAAAAAAACGATTACGATACGAAAAAACGTTAAGTTATTTTCGTTTCTAATCGTATATATCTTTAAAGCGGCAATATATCTACATAACCGTACTTTTAAATACGTATTTTTTTAACAAAGCCCATTCGAAATTTATTATATTTACTTGGCGTATAAAAATAACGTTATAATGCTTAATCAAAACCTTTAATAAGTTTACTTATAAATAAACGGCTATATAACTTACGTGATAATAATTATAACTATAAAAAATAAAAACTTTAAAATCTAAATCCCAAAACGTAAATTAATTATTTCGTCAGTTACCGATTTAGGAATATTTACGAAATCTGAAACTTATTAATTAATAAAATTATTATTATTCAAAATATATAATTTTACGAAAAGGCCATTTGTCAAATAATATTAAAAGTTTAAAAAATAACCTTTTGCATATTACAGAAAAAAGTTATAAAAGTTCTTCCGACAGGTAAAAATACTTAAGAAAAACAATAATTATTTAATTTATGTATAAAAATAAAAAGCCACGTAAACTAATTTAATTACCGGCTAAATAGGAGACATAATTTTAAAAACGTATTAACATAAAATATGTACAAAATAAAAAAAAATAGGTTTATTGGTAAAAGATTAATTATTCTTATATAACCGTTATATTCGAACTATTTCCATTCTTTAAATTATTACTGCTATTAACGTTTACATTAATAATTGCTATAGTTTTTATGCCACCAGCAGGAATAGAGGTAATCCTAATTTCCCCTTATATTATTTAACCCAGAATAATAATAAAAAAAAAGGTACCTTCCGAGTTATAAACGTAAGCTCCTTATATACTCCGTATTAAAAACGTATTATCCGAAATAAATATAAAATATAAAAAACCGTATTTAATACAAAACGTTTAGCTTCTTTTATAAATACGTACAATAACTGGCGGATAAGCTGCAAAAATTTAAAAAAAAATACTTATCCGAAATACGCGTTCTTTTAATCGAAAAAATAATAATACATTGCTGTACAAAATGGTATTTAGGTTACAAAATTAAATATATAGGCGTAATTTACCGTTACCGCCGCAAAGCTATAAAAGGTTAAGTACATATCCGTTAAGAAAAATATTCCAAAAAGCCGAAAAAGTTTATTTGCAAAATTATAAGGAGATACGATTTTAAGACGCCGTTAGCCAGTTTTTTGTTAAAAGGAAACAGATTTTAAAATATATATAGGTATACGTTTATAAGTTCAATAAATATGGCTAGCTTTAAAAGTACAAGGCTTATTTTATTGTACGAAACGATTAATAATTTAAAACTGCTTATAGCGATATATACGTAATTATTTTCGTTAAAAAGTGGTTTCGAATTTAAATTGCGATTATAATTAAATTCGACTTAAAACTTAAATAATATAATATTATAAACGTTTTTATGAATATTAATTTACTTTATAAAATATATATAAACATGCCCTTAAAATATTTATAAGATAACAAAATTCTCCTAATTAAACAGGTATTATATAAATTCAAAAAGTTATTTTCACTATAGCAAAAAAACTTTATCAAAATATTTTAAAACTTGGGATTTAACCGCGTTTCTTACGAACCTTATTATTTTATTTGTTAAGAGATATTTATCTTTTTTTATAAACAATATTATTATAACATATTACGAAAAATTAGAATTTCGTTCATTAATTAATTAAATATATATAAAAATAATATATTTTAATAAGAGATAAAAACTTATAATAAATTTTCGATATCGAAATAATTAAAAATAAACTTAATCGGAAAATCTAATTATCTTAATCCGATTTTAAAAATAAATTAATTAACTTAATATCTAAATAAAATTTAAATAATTCCCCAAAACTATTTATAATTAATATTAAATTATTACAGAATCTTGATTTAACCTATTTAATCTTTATTAACAAATACTAGAAAAAATGGGTTTTATTTTTTCTTAATACTTAATACGCGATCCAATATATCTTTTACGGTATCCTAATTTACCCGATTTAATTTAAATTTTAAAGACGTATATTATAAAATTAGTAATCGAATTTTATTATATCTAATTGAAACCAAAACGTTAACGTTATAGTTCGAGGATAAGTATATATTAAATACTTAAAACGATACATTTTTCGCAAATAATACGATCGATCAAAAAAATACCTAAATTTATATTATAAAATTATATAAAAAATAATAAGATAACGGACGAATAAACAAAATATAATAATTATTTTTATAACAAAAACAGAATTATTCTTTTTTGTATACGTTATAAAAAAACCTTATTTAAATTTTGATTAATTAAAATGTTAAAATTTACTTTAAATATAAAACAATTAAATATATAATATAATAATTAATAAATTATACGGCTTATTAACGCCAATATTATTTTATGAATAACGAAATTACGATATATAAATATATATAATTATTAATTATTATAAGCCGTAAAAAGGGATTAAATCAAAATAAATTATACGTTTATAGGCAACATATTAATTAACGGTTTAATAAAAGCCTTATTACGCGAACCATTTAAGCATTTTAAAAAGTAATTAAAATTAATAGATATTACGGAAATATTCGATTAACGGAGGAACGCTTTACGAAAAATTTCAAAAAAGAAATTAGCTAATTAGAAAAATTTAATCGCTGGAAGAAAGGTAAAATAAATAACTATAACTTTAGAAGTTATAACAATTAATACCGTAAATGCTTTAAGGTGTTAAGGGGGTATATCAGTTAGCAGGGGGTGCTTTAACACCCCATATGCGGAAGATTCTCTTTAATCGGAACAGATATATTCCGGGACTAGATCACCTTAAAGTGCAGTGCACGTTCTGGAGCACCTGCAATTAGTCATCAATACACCTACAACTGATGTCTCTTATATCTGACAAATAGGTATATAAGATGAAAAAAATATTTGATATACAAAAATAAAATAGATTTACCTAATACCTAATTAAGTGAAAAAAGCACTCGGATTCCGAAAATATCTAGGAACCCGCCAAAAGTCTTATTAGTACCTAACGTTTATTGAAAGGTTTTTATTAATAACGCCGTTTAACGTAATATCCTAGTTTACGTTTATAATGGGGTCCGAGAAATAGGATTACTTAGGAAGTACGGCGTAAAGCTTAATTTCTAAGCGTTCGTATTCCGCCTCCAAGCGGTCGGCCTTTTCCTGTTCTTCCAATTTATTTAAGAACTAAAGGCCCCGGTTAACCAATTTTACGCCCTTTTTATAAAGAAAATTTTATTAAATACGAAAGCGTTCCAAATAGGATAACGCTTTGTTTAAGCGACGACAAACTGTTAATAACTTTTGACGAATATTACGAAGATTGTTATGATCTAACGGTCTTGGCTCCTGAAAATAGTCGAGATCTTGAAAAGGCAAGCTCCGACCTAGCCAAAAAGTTACGTGACTGGCTCAAGAGATTTAAAGGCTTTGGTTAGTTAAAAAGGTTTAAGCCAGTTAATTATTTGAAAGGCTTAAAGGGGCTTAAAAACTCAATTAAGGGGATGTCGTTAAGCCACGATAAGTACCTTAAGTTAAAATAAGGATATATACGTTTATTATTTCTATAATTTAAATAACTTTAATTTATAATAAATTATTTATTAAAATTAATCGTTTATAATAATAATTCGTTATTTAAAATATTTTTAATATTACGAAACATAATACGTTATTTTATTTATTATTCAGATTTTTAAGATATTTTTGTTAATATAAACTCGTACGATTAAGGTTTAAGAATTGGTTAAACCGCCTAGCCGTTATGCGTTACAAGTTTTTGTTTAGTAATACCGTTAAACCTTGAGCAATATCGCCGACATTATATTTACCAATAAGCAATCCGAATAGCCCACTTACTAGGTCCTTAATAACTCGGATATTGGAATAAAATCCGAAAAGGAATAACCTTGCTTTTTTCGCGAAAAAGTTCTCCGACGCCTGGATACTATAAATAAGCGTATCCTTCAACTTAAAAAAGATAATAATGATCTTACGACGTCTTTTTAAGCCGCCCATAAAAAGCTTAAAGAAAAAGGGAAAATTCCCGAAACCGAGAAACCTTTTCGAACAAGCCATGTTATTTAGCTAAACTTTACCAAAAAACCAGAAAAGGTTTTTAAGCCTCCTAAGCCAGAACTTTTCGACGGAACCTCGATTAAGTTATAACTGTTCCTAACTTAATACCAAATATACTTCGGGTATTTTCTTATTCGACTAATAACGTTTATTATGCGAATCGAATTCGTAATTAAACGATTTATCGAAAATACGGCCATTAAATTTAAGCCCGTTATAAGAAAATACGTTATTTTGCTAATCGAAAATCGAAACCCGGAAATGATACGAATTTATAATAGTTATACATTATTCGAATAAATATTAACGAAAACTTTCGGAATAATAAATAAATAAATAAAAACCGAAATACAAATTTAATAATTACGAGAAAATGGATAAATATCTAATTATGGTAATATGTTTATTTAATTAGCCGATAAATTAAATGGGGAATAAAAAGTATTAATAGGCAAATTTTTCGACGGCCTAAAAAAGAAAATATAAAAAAGTTTTATAAATTTGATCAACCTAATTATTTGTCGGATTATATAGTTATAGCAGTTAAAATTAACGATTAATAATACGCCTGGCGTATTGGAAATATTAAAAGAAAAAACGATAACAAATTTCGATATACGGCTAATACCAGCGCTCCTCGACGTATTAACATTTTTTACGGCACGGAACTAGGACTTATAGAATTAAGAGTTACCTACAAGAAAAATTAAAGCCAAACCAAATGCTTTAATTGTAACAAAATAGGGCATAAGGTAGCATGGTATAAAGCGTATAAGAAACCCCTTCATATGACGGCTAAGCGGTTTAACCAATTATTAAACCTTAAGTCGACGGGTTTATGTTAGCAGGAGTATCGTGGGAATCTGAGCAATAAATATAGTAATATGTTACGTCTCGTAATGCCAAGGGTACCTTAGGTAACGATATTATATTGCAAGCTAAAGCTATCTAAATTATGGAATTAATAAGCGTATATATATTTCTCCTTTAGTTAGATTACCACTAGTAAGTTAATGATCCGGCTTACTGGCTTACCACCAGTAAGTTGGTAATCCGGCTCACTGGTTCATCACCAGTGAGTTAGTGATCTATTACGTAACCTGTTTTATATAGTTTTTTTGGCCTTTTCCGTTATGACCGTTCCTGGAGGCCGTAACTTATTAGGTCGTAATACGATTTCCTTTTTTCCAAAATCTTGTCCTTAAGATTTCTTTTTTCCTGGTAAGTTTTTTCCATATATTTTTAACATATCTTCCGGTATGTCCAAACGTCGTTTTTGCAAATCCGAATAACGACTTACCTTAGCTAATTTAATTAAATTCAAAAGTCTTAACGCAAGATCTTATTTTTTTTATTTTATGCGGCAGCTTAATTGTAAAATAATAAATGGAGTTTTTCGTTATAAGGAATATATCCGTTAAGGTCGTTCGTATAATGGAATAAAAGTCTTTATTTTTATAATTAATCGCCATATCGTAAAATCGAAAGAATTAAAAAAAAAGTTAACGGCCGAAAAATCTTTATCCGAAATTTTTGCGCATTTTTTTCGCATACGTTATTAACGTTAGCATTATTAATTTTAAGGTGCGAAATTTATTAATCATACCCTTTAATCCTTAAATAATTTTAATAATTTTACGTAATTGGAATCGGAATCCGTAATTAAGATTTAGGCCTTAAAAATAATGGACGTTATTAATTAGAATATGGTAAATTAAGGGTTTTTTTCCGTAGATCTCATAAATTAAGATATTATTATTTCGGGTAGTTCCGCCGTTATTAATAAAAGTTTTTTAATAGGCATTAGGCGCCAATAAAACTCTTAACGGGTTTTCAGGTATTTTCGGAATCTGGGTATTTTTTCCATTTGATTAAATACTCAATAAATCCGTTTTGTTTTCGTATATCGAACATTTTCTTTATTTCGTATACTTATTCGTTTTTTATTTTTATATTATTTTATACCGTATACAATTTAATTACATTTACTGCTAATTCGAATAAAAAAATATATAAGATCGGATAGAATTTAACTTTTAGTAAAAATTCTAATTAGTAATTATTTTCTAAGATTTTTTTGGCGATTTTATATGGGCCGATATATTCAAAATTAAGTTTTTTACTGGGTTATTTTATTTAAATATTTTTTGTAACGAAAAAAACCATTTCCCTTTTTTCGAAAATTAATCCTTTTAATTCTTTTTAATTCTAAGATTTATTTATTTAATTTCGTACAAATTATAATTCTGTTTTTATTTTTTTTAATATAGTTATCGTAATTATGTTAACGTAAGGATTATTTTAACATTAATTAGATTCTTATTACGCGTTTCCATATAAACTTTTAAAATAAAACCAAAATTTATATTTGCAAATATTATCTTAATATTTTCGTAATAACTGGTATTATAAATTAATTAAATAATCGGTAACTTTTTAATCTATTTATTTTGTTTGTAATTAAGGTAATATAGTAAATAAACTTTTAAGATTTAATTTATTTGTTTTATTTATTTATTTATTTAAAGTTTAAATACATTGGATAATTTATAATTTAAGTCGATTTATATTATAAAGCTTTGCCAAAATTTAGATACGAATATTAATCCTTTATTTGATATAAATTTTATTAATAATTCATATATATTAAAAATATGTTTGAAAAAATTATATAGTAGTTATTCGGCGTTTATATTCTTATAATATGGTAAAAAATAAGAGAATTTCGTAAATCGATTAACGATTACGAAAATACTGTCATAATATATTCCGATAGTTAAATTCTTTGATATAAAAAGCTTAATAATAAAGTCGAATATAATTAAATATTATGGTTATTTTGCGATTAATAATGGTTATAATTTTCCGTATAGCTTATGTCGTCGAGCCTTTGTTTTAGCATAAATATCGTATTGCCGTATGAATTTTTATACTGTTAATTTTATTTTAAAAAAAGAATATATGCGTTAAAATCGCTTTAGGGTTTTGTAAATCCCTGAATATTTATGTATTTAATGTTTGTATATTTCTCGTATTATATCTTTTTCGTATTTTTTTGGAATTTGTATTTTATTCGTTTTTTGGTTTTTTAAGAGATTATCGTTATATTGTTAAATTTTCTGATATATATCGAAAGGTATTATCCGAATTATCGTAATTTGTCGTAAGTATAAATGTTTTTTTATAATGGTATCAACAATTGTATAATTAATTTTGATTAAAACTTTTTGAAATTTGGTTATTTACTTAAGATATTTGCTTTATTATTCTTTAATTTTTTTTTGTAAATAATAATAAAGTCGAAGTTTGCCAATTTTTCCGTATAGTGAAATTATCGTTTTATAAGTTTCCTAATTTTGGTAAATCGGGTAAGATTTTGATAATCCGTATAGACTTTAACCTGGTATAAATTTTCCTTTCAGAAATACTTAAATTCCCGAAATGCAATAATAATAATTATAAATTCCTTATCTGGAATACCGTAATTAAATTTTTTTTTTTAGTTTGTACGAAAAAAATATATTAAGGTATAATTTGCCTTAATTATTTTGTTATTCGATTATTATATTGAACGCGTAATTCGAAATATCGGTTTTTAACTTATTGGGACGGTTTAAATCGTATATAATTAATATTAGTTTGGTGGTAAGTAAATTTTTAATATCTTAAAATACTTTTTCCGTATTTGGCGTCCATTTAAATTCCTTTTTTTTCTTTATAAAATTTATTAAAAGTATAATTATTCTGCTAAGACTTCGAATAAATTTTCAATAATAATTAACGAACTTAAAAAACTTTATAAACGTATTTTACCTATATTTTTTTTATTTTCGAAAAAATAAAAATATTATTAAGATAGCAAATAACGAAAATATGAAGGTATTTTTATAATATATAATTATTTATTCGTTAAAAAATTGCTAATATGTTCGTAAACCTTATTAATATAACCAAATACTTAAATAATCCGTATTTCGTTTTGAAAATTATTTTCTATTTATGTTTTTTTTGATTTTAATAAAGTTATATTTATTTTTAAAATCAAATATTATAAATTATTTAGTTCCATAAAATCAGTTTTTTATTTCCGTAATTAAAGGTAATAATATTCGATTTTTTATAATAATATTATTTAATTATCGATAATTATATATAAGTTGTAATTTACGATTTTTTTTAGGTACGAAAAATATAAGGTATTTTGCTAGTAATTTCAAAAATCGAATTTATCTTTTTTATAGCCGACTTTCCAGCTATTTTTTTAAAAATATATAGTTCGTTTTTATTAAGGTTATAAATAAGATAAAACTTTATCGAAAATCCTTTTTAAGGATTATTTCATAATTTTATTCGTTATATTTTAATAATTTTAAGTTGAGCTTTTCCTGAAAAGTTATTTATATTTATAATACTATGATGGCATATTGGTTAAATTTTCTAATTCCTTAAATTATTATTCTTATTATTTTAAATCGTTATTTAGTTATTTTAATTTCGCTTTAATAATAATAACGATACGTCGTATTTTCCTTTAATATTCGTTTTTTTTATATTTTATTCCTTTAGGTAATAAGCTATTTATTATATTCTTATGCTTATATTTATTGCCATTATGGAATAAATATTAAGATTTTAATTTTCCCTTTTTTTATTTATTAATAAGAAATAAAATAAATGTTACCTTATTAGTTCTACCATTAATTAAAATTCCGTATTAACGTATTTATAATAATTCTAAAATTATATTATAATTTTCGAATTAAACGATCTTAAAATTAATCGTTTAATATTATATTTTAACAAAAATCTCTCAATAACTAATTTTGCATATAATTTTTCCGTTATCGTAAGCGAATTCCTGACCTTCGGCATTCGTCGCTATGTAAGGTTTTAACTTATATCTCCATGGTATTCTGAGCTTATTATCCATATCCGGTACAATGTAATTTCCGTCCAGAGCTCCGCAGTCCACCATTACGGTATACCAGTACGTTCCGATTCGTATTTTTAAGGTAATAAGGTTATTAATATTTCTTATTGTCGCGTTTAAAACTTTTTTTGGAAATTTTCCTTAATTTCTTTAAATTTCGTTATCTTATAGCTTTTTTATAAGTAACTTTTTTTTTAATTCCTATTTAAATCTGTTAAGCTTTACTTATATTTTTCGTTTAGCACGTTTAATTATTATATTTATCGTTATTACCGGCGTATTGTTCCTTTAAGTTATATTAATTGCTCTTAAGTTTTTTGCAATTTTTATTCTTATCGAATAAGTTATTCTTTTATATTTACAATTGCATTCTATTATATATCGTTTTAATTATCGTTTTAAAGATTTCCTGTAAACTAACGTATTTTTTCTTTAATAACTTTTTTTAAGCATCCATAATAAATACCAGTTAAAAGTAAAAGTCCGTAATAACTTTTTAATAATATTTTTTTAACTATATACTGGATTAACTTTTTTTCCGTTTGATAATTATATTATTTATAATAATAAAAAGGGTTTTTTTACGGGCATTACTTTTTTTCGGATTAATTTTCCGTTTCGGCCAGCTGCTAAATATCTCCTAGGGCTATAATTCGAAATTATCGATATTATTGCTTATTATTTTTGTTATACCCGGTACGGTTTGGAGAATCGAAATCTTCGTAATATATATAGGTAATTTATGCATAAATATATTATTTCCATTTTTCGTAATCGGGATATTTTCGTTATCGATAATATATAACGTATATTTTGCCGTATTAATTAGGTATTCCGGAACAAAATTTTTTATTTAATCTTAATATTTGCATAACCATTTTTATAATACCTTTTACTATATTCGCGTTATTTATTAAGTTAGCTTTTTAACTTTTTATATTTCTTATCGGATCTTTTGTCGTAATAATCCTTATTAGACCTTTTACTTAAGGCCTGATACGTATTTAGCATAAATTAAATTAATAGTTATATTATTATTTCCTCAATTATTCTTAAATTATCCTTCCGATATTTGGATCCAGTTATCCTATCGTAATTCTTTAGGCTTTTTACATTTATAGGCCTTATATCCTATTTTGTCATAATTAAAGCATTTAATTTGGCTCTAATCTTATTTATGGGTAGCGCCGAGTTCCATAGGTCCTGGCGCCATTTTATGAAAAATAAAAGGTGCATTTCGTTTTTTCCCTTAGTTGGATTTATATTCTAAACGTAAGGCGTATTATTTTTTTTCTTTTGTTATTTTTTAAATTATTGGTTATTAATCTTAATTGTTTTTGCGATATATTAGTTTAAGGTAATTAAGCGTTTAATCCGAATAATTTTATTTTTTATATTATTTTTTAACTTTTTATAAAATATATCGATAAAAGCGTTAGTTTTATTATTTCCTTATCCAGCCTTGGCCGTAAAATTTTTACACGTTACGGCGTATTTGGATATAGGTTTTTTTTGTCGAAATTATAAGAGTTATTAAGCAGTTATTCGTTTTTTATCCGGATTGCCGAAATTATTACGTATTTTGTTTTCGAAATTGATATAAATTAAAAAAAACTTTATTAATAAATTTTCTATTTATTTTTTATTTTTAAAAAGCTTTTTATAATAAGCTTAAATTAATTAACCGTATTTTTTATTAGGTATATTTTTATCATTAAAACCATATCCGTTGGGTTATTAAGGTTTAACAAGCGAAAATAAACTTATATTTAAGTTAAAAAGGTTTAAGGGTTATTTTTGTTATTATAGGGTTCTGGTTTTTTTGGTTTTATACGGGCGAAAAGAAATTAAGCAGGTAACGTAGCCCTAAGTTATTAAAATCTTTTTTTAATTTCCGAATTTAGGTTTAAAATTATTAAATAAAAGTTTTTTAAATATTAATTAATATTTTAATAATATTAAATATTATTTAAAATTTGATAATATTATTAAATAAAAATTTATAATATATAACGGTTAAGCGGTTTAATTAATTATTAAACCTTAAGTCGACGGGTTTATATTAATAGGAATATCGTAGGAATTTAAGTAATAAATATAATAATATATTACGTTTTATAATGCTAAGGGTGCCTTGGATAATGATATTATATTGCAAACTAAAAGTATCTAAATTATGGAATTAATAAACGTATATATCTTTCTTTTTTAGCTGGATCACCACCAGTAATTTGGTGATCCGGCTTACTGGCTTACCACCAGTGAGTTGGTGATCCGGCCCATTGGCTTACCACCAGTGTGTTGGTGATCCATCACGTGACCTGTTCCACATGGTTTTCTTGGCCTTCTCCGTTGCGACCGTTCCTGGAGGCTGTGGCTTGTCAGGTCGTAACACGTCAGGATAATTAGAAATTCGTACCTAAGAGATAATCCCGAAAACACTAAAGGAATAAAGGCAAATCCATTAATATAATGCGGCCTAAATACGTATTAGGTCCCTTATGGCGAAAAGTCCAATAAGGATTATTATAACAAAAAATCCGACGAAAAATACAAAAAGCCAGAAAGCTGGCTTAATAGGTATTGCGAGCATAATAAAAAGCATTAAAAGGATTATTACGAAAATATTAGAATTAGATAAAAAGAATTTGTCCCGGAATGTTTGATTAATACGGCAGAATGAATGCTGTATATTGTCGACGAGGAGGGAATCTCGATTACGAAAAATGAAAATAATATATTTACGGACGGATTACCCGTATAGGTTATAAATGTTATGACCTAACGATCTTGGCTTCCCCAAACGGTTGGAGAGCTTGGGCACCCAAGCCCGACCGTACCAAGAAGATCACGTGATTAGCTTAAAGGGCTTAAAAGTTTAAGCCGGTTAAGTAATTTAAACCAAAAATAAAATATATATATTTATTATTTTTATAATTTAAAAAATTTTAATTTATAATATTTATTAATATTAATCGTTTATAATACATTTTTGTATTTTGATATAAAAAAATATAATTAAGTTATTTTATTACTTATATTTTTACGATATTTTTGCTAATATAAACCCGTTAACTTAAGGTTTAATAATTGGTTAAACCGTTAAGCCGTTATACATTATAAGCTTTTATTTAATAATACCGTCAAAATTCAGAGCAATATTAAATATTGTTAAAATATTAACCAGCGTTTAAGAAACTTTTATTTAATAATTTTAGGCTCGAATTCGGAAACTGGAAAAAGAAATCCGACAAATTAAGGCTACGTTACCTGCCTAAGCTTCTTTCGCCCGTATAAAATTAAGGAAACCGGAGCCCTATAATATAAAAGGTAACTCTTAAACCTTTTTAACCTAGGTACGAATTTATTTTCGCTTTTTAGACCTTAATAACCTAACAAATTAGATCTTAATAATAAAAGTATACGTAACGGAAAATGCGGCTAATTAATTTAAACCCATTATAAAAAGTTTTTTAAAAATAAGAAAATTGGATAAAAAAGTTTTATTTATAAAATTGTCTTATTTTATATCAATTTTAAAAATAAAATGCGTAATAATTTCGGTAATCCGGATAAAAAACGATTTGCGGTTTAGCAACTTTTGCAATTTCGATAAAAAAGATTTGCGTCCAAGTACGCCGTAACCTTCAAAAGTTTTACGGTTAAGGCCGGATAAGAAAATAATAAGGTTAACGCCTTTATTAATATATTTGATAAAAAGTTAAAAAATAATATAAAAGATAAAATTATTCGGATCGAATAATTAATTACCTTGGACCGGTACATTATAAAGGTAATTAGGATCGACAATCGACAATTTAAAAAACGATAGAAGAGAAAAAAAACAATATGCCTTATATTCGGGATATAATAAATCCAACTAGGGGAAAAAACAAGACGTACTTTTTACTTTTTATGGAACGGCGCCAGGACCTATAGAACTCGGTGTTACCCATAAACAAAACTGGAGCCAGATTAAGTGTTTTAATTACGGCAAAATGGAACACAAAGCTTACAAATACAGGAAACTTAAGAAATTACGGCAAAATAACTGGACCCCGGTACCGGAAGGATAATTTAGGAATAAGCAAGAAAGCGAAAGAAAGTTATTAATATAATTTAAGTTAAGTACGTATTAAGCCCATAACAAAAGGTATAACAAAAGCTATTACAATAAGAAATTTGACGAAAAATGCAAAAAGCCAGAAAATTGGCTTAACAAATATCGCGAATATAATAAAAAGCATTATAAAGATAACTGCGTAAATATTAGAGTTAAATAGAAAAGGTTTATCCCGGAACCCTTAATCGCCATAGCAAAATATATGCCATATATTATTAATAACGAAAATATCTCGATTACGAAAAATGGAAATAATATATTTACGAACGAATTACCCGTATGTGTTATAAGGGATTCGACTTTCCAAACCGTACTGGAAATAATAAGGACGATAAATAATGGTATTAACAGTTTCGAACTATAGCCCCAAGAAATATCTAGCACTTGGCCGAAATAGAAAGGTGGCCCGAAAAAAAGTAATGTCCGCAAAAAAACCCCTTTTGTTATTATGGATAATATAACCACTAAAAGCAAAAAAAGTTAATCCAGCGCATAATAAAAAAGCATTATTAAAAAATATTACGGATCTTCATTTTTAATTAACATTTATTATAAATCCTTAAAAAAAGGTTTTAAAAATACATTAATTTATAAGAAATTTAAAGAACGATAATTAAGATAATACATAATAAAATACATTCGCAAATATAAAAAACAATTTATTTAATAAGGAAAAAAACTGCAAAAAAACTAAAAGTAATTAATACAGCTTAAAGGAACAATATACCGGCAATAACGGTAAATATAATAGCTTAACGCGCTAAACAAAAAAATACAAAAAAGGCTTAACAGATTCGAACAGGAATTAAAAGAAATTACCTGTAAAAAAGCCGCAGAATAACGAAACCCAAAAAAATTAAAGAAATTTCCAAAAAAAGCTTTAAACGCGACAATAAAAACATTAACGATTTTATCACTTTTGATATACAAATTGGAACGTACTGATATACCGTAATAATGGATTACAAAACTTTAAACGGGAATTATATTGCACCGAATATAGTTAATAAGCTTAAACTGCTATGAAAATACAAGTTAAAACTTTATATAGCAACGAATGGCGAAAGTTAGGAATTTGTTTACGATAACGGAAAAATTATATACGAAATTAATTATTTCGAGATTTTTGTCCAAAAACAATATTAAATAATTAATTTCGATATCGTTTTATTTAGGAATTACAATATAATTTTAAGATTACCATGTATATACTAATACGGAATTTTAATTAATAAAAAGATTAGTTAAGTACGATTTTTTTTATATTTAATTAACAAATAAAAAAGATTTAAAATTTCAATATTCGATTAATAATAACGACAAATATAGGCATAAGAATACGACAAAAACCTTACTACCTAAAGAAATAAAATGTAAAAAAAACGGGCGTTAAAAGAAATACAACGTATGGTTACTATTATTAAAGCGAAATGAAAGTAATTAAATAACGATCAGGAAAAACAAAAATAATAGCCCTAGGAATTAGAAAATCTAATTAATATATTACTATAATATTATAAATATAAATAACTTTTTAAGAAAAAACTTTATACCAAATTAGTAAAATATAAAAAATAAGATTACAAAATAATCCTTAAAAAAGATTTTCGACAAAGTTTTACTTTATTTATAATTTTAACGGCAACGAATTACATATTTTCAAAAATTACTTAAAAGATTGGCTATAAAAAATGGATTTAAGTTTCGAAATTACCATCAAATTACTTAATATTCTTTATACTAAAAAAACGAAAAATTACGACTTGTAGTTAATTATCGACAATTAAACGATCTCATTATTAAAAATCGAATATTATTACTTTTAATTATGGAAATAAAAAACAAATTTTACGGAACCAAATAATTTATAACATTTAATTTCAAAAATAAATATAACCTTATTAAAATTAAGAAAAAGTACGAAGGAAAAATAGCCTATAGGACAACATATAAATTATTTAAATATTTAATTACATTAATAGGACTTATAAACGTCCCAGCAACCTTCTAGCAAATAATTAATTACGTATTACGAAAATACTTCGATATTTTCGTCGTTTGCTATCTTAACGACATTGTTATTTCTTAAAAACGAAAAAGATATACGTAAGATACGTTTATAAAACTTTTCAAGTTTTACAGAACGTAAGGTTACTTATTAATATAAAAAAAATCAATTTTATATATAGGAAATAAAATATCTAAAATATATTATTACCTTAAGACATATGAGGATAGACCATAAAAAAATCGCTATAATTACAAAATAATAAATATTAATAACGGTTAAGGAAATATAGGCATTTCTGGATTCGTTAATTATTATACGAAATTTATTCGAAATTTTAGCAAAATAATTATATTCTTAACAAGTTTTACGAAAAAAAAAGAATTTAAATAAATGTTACAGGCTAGAGCCTATAGGGCAGCTCGGGCTTACAGAGCGAGCTCCTTAGCCCGAGCTCACCCATATGTATATAGGGAGCAGCCACCTCGCTGGTGGCTAGCTGTTTCTCCCCTTCCCTCCTCACCTTGAATATAAACCTTTGTTGGGCCGTGCCTCCGTTCAACCTACGCATTGTGCCCGTCACAATAAACGCCAAATACGGAAAAAGTATTTCAGGATATTAAGAATACGATTATTAGCAAACCAGTACTAATTATATACGATTTAAACCACTTCGTTAAATTAAAAACCGACATTTCGGATTACGTCTTAAACGTAATAATCGGATAACGAAATAATTAAAGCAAATTGCATTTTATTATATTTTTTCCGTATAAATTTGGAAAAGCCGAACTTAATTACGATATTTTCAATAAGGAATTTATAGTTATTATTATAGAATTTCGAGAATTTAAGTATTTCCTAAAAAAGGCTTATATTAAATTAAGGTTTATACGGATTATCAAAATCTTACCCGATTTATTACGACCAGGGAGCTTATAGAACGATAATTTCGTTACGCGGAAAAATTAGCGAATTTCGATTTCGTTATTATCTATAAAAAAAGCTTAAAAATGGCAAAATAAATACTTTAAATAAGCGACCAAAATTTGAAAAAATTAGTTAAAATTAGTTATATAATTTTTGATATTATTACAAAATATATTTACGCTTACGAAAAATTGCGACGATTCGGGGAGTACTGTTAAACATATATTAAAAAATTTAAAAATATAATAACGATTTCCCAAACAACTAAAAAAACGGATAAAATGCAAGTTTTAAAGAAATACCAAAAGGATTTAGTACAAAAAATATACGAATATCAGTTATACGGATATCTAGGGATTTATAAGATTTTAAAACGATTTTAAAACGATTTTAACGTATATATTCCTTTTTTAAAATGAAATTAACGGTTTAAAAAATTATACGGCAATACGATATTTTCGCTAAAGTAAAGATTCGACGACATAAGCCATACGGAAAATTATAACTATTACCAATCGCAAAATAATTATAATATTTAATTATATTCAATTTTATTGCTAAATTTTTTATATTAAAATATTTAATTATGGGAATAAATTATAATAGTATTTTCGTAATTATTAACTGATTTACGAAAGTTTTTTATTTTTTACCATATTATAAGGATATAAATGCCGAACAAATAATATATATTTTCGTTAAACATATTGTTAATATATACGGATTATTAATAGAAATTATATTAAAAAAAGATTAATATTTAGATTAAAGTTTTGGTAAAGTTTTATAATATAAATTAGCTTAAATTATAAATTATTTAACGTATTTATATTATAGATAAATAAATAAATAAAACGAATAAATCAAATTTTAAAAGTTTACATAAAATATTATATTAATTATAAACCTAATAACTAAATTAAGAAATTACTAATTGCATAATTAATTTATAATATTAGTTATTACAAAAATATTAAGATAATATTTGTGAACGTAAATTTTGGTTTTTTTTCGAGTTTATAAAAAAATACGTAATAACGGTCCAATTAATATTAAAATAATTCTTATATTAAAATAATTACAATAATTATACCAAAAAATAAAAATAAAAATAAAATTCGTATAAAATCAAATAAGTAAATATTATAACCAGAAAAGGTTAAAGGGATTAATTTTCGAAAAAAGGGAAATGGTTTTATTTGCAACAAAAATATTTAAATAAAACGACGTAATAAAAGACTTAATTTTAAATATATCGGTTTATATAAAATCGCCAAAAAAATCTTAGAAAATAATTATTAATTAGAACTTTTATCAGACGTTAAATTTTATCAAATTTTTCATATTTTTTTATTCGAATTAACAGCAAATATAATTAAAGTATATAAGGTATAAAATAATATAAAAGTAAAAAATAAATAAATATATAAAATGGAGAAAATTTTCGATATGCGAAAACAAAACGGATTTACCTAATATTTGATTAAATGGAAAAAGTATCCGGATTCCGAAAACACCGAGAAACCTGCCAAAAATCTTATTGGCGCCCAACGCCTATTAAAGAACTTTTACCAGCAACAACAAATATATTCTAATTAACAGCTAACCAGTTAGTAGCCGGGATGTCGGGCCAGTCGGCCGTAGCCTATGTTAACGTAACAGCCGTAACAGCGGCTTCCAGTTGTTTTTGTTCTTTTTTAAAACGCTTAAATTTCTTTATCGCTTCCGTACCTTAAATACTACGACGAAATATTTTAATTCTACCACAGCGAAGCAACTTTTATTATTTTTACAAATAATTTAATTTATTTGCAGCATTACGAAAGGCCTTAATAATCTGCTCCTTTTCGCGTTCTAAACGGTTTTTCTTATTAAGAAATTTTTTGTACTTAAATTCCGAAAGGCTAAATAAATTGCAAAAATTACCGTATTACGTATAACGGGCACATTTCACAGAATTACGGTACGCCTTACAGAACATACCGACAAAACGATAACGAAAACAAAATCTTCTTAAAGTATAATAAAATCTAACAATATAATACGTTTTGCAAAAATGAAAACGTTAATATGCTTACGAAAACGGAATTTTGCAATACAACCCGATATATTAAGTATAAAAAAAAAAGTTATTTACCGAAATTAACAAATAAACAGAATAATCTTTAGGGATAAAAATCCTGGAAAAGGAAAGATCGTATTATGACCTAACGATCTTGGCTTCCCCAAACGGTCGGAGAACTTGGGCATCCAAGCCCGACCGTACCAAAAAGATCACGTAATCAGCTTAAAGGGCTCAAAGGCTTAGCGCCTTTAAGCCAGTTAAGCCAGCAGATGGCCTAAGGGGTTTAAAGGGCTTAAAGATTTAAGCCGGTTAAATAATTTAAACCAGAAATAAAATATATACGTTTATTATTTTTATAATTTAAATAATTTTAATTTATAACATTTATTAATATTAATCGTTTATGATACGTTTTTGTATTTTGGTATTAAAAGATATAATTAAATTATTTTATTACTTAGATTCCCACGATACTTCTGTTAACATAAACCCGTCGACTTAATTTTTAATAGTTGGTTAAACCGCTAAGCCGTCCCAATAAAGGATTCGAATTTTTTAATCGTACAGGAAATAACAAAACCGATAACTAATGATATTAGTATTTTCGATCCATAACCCCAGAAAATATTTAATAATTGGCCGAAACAAAAAACGGGCCCGAAAGAAAATAATACTCGTAAAAAGATTTTTTTTGGCTATTACAATTAATATAATTACTAAATAAAAAAGGAGTGAATTTAGCAAATAATAAAAAAATACTGTTAAAAAGCAATTATGGATTTTCATTTTCAATTAGTATTTATTATAAATTTTTACGAAAGGAAATTTATTAAGAAAAAGATATATTAGTTTACAAACGAACTTTGGAACTATAATTAATATAATGCATAATAAAATGCTATTAAAGCCTAAAAAAATAATTTACCAAATAAAAAAAGGAATTATAACGGAATTAAAAATAATTAATATAGTTCGAAAGAATATTACGCCAGCAATAACGACAAATATAATAATTTAATACGGTAAATACCGAAATATAAATAAGGTTTAGTAAATTCGAAAAAGAGTTAAAAAAGAAAATTATTTATAAAAAAGTTATAAAATAACGAAACCCAGAGAAATTAAGAAAAATTCCCAAAAAGGGCTTTAAACGCGACGATAGAAACCGTTAATAATCTTGCTATCTTGGATATACGAATTGGAATATATTAATATATTATCATAGTGCATTACGGAGCTTTAGGCGGAAATTATATTGTATAAAATATGGTTAATAGGTTTAAATTGCTATGGAGATATAAGTTAAAACCTTATATAGCGACGAATGCTAAAAGTTAAGAATTGGTTTACGATAACTGAAAAATCATACGCGAGATTAATTATTTCGAGATTTCTGTTTAAGTATAATATTAAATAATTGATTTCGATATCGTTTTATTTAGGAATTAGGATATGGTCTTAGGATTAATATGGATACGCCAGTACGAAATTTTAATTAATGAAAAGATTGGCTAAGTAAGGTTCGTTTTATACCCTATTAGCGGATAAAGAAAGAAATTAAGATCTTAATATTCGATTAAAGATAGCGACGAATATAAGTATAAGGACACGATAAAAACCTTATAATGTAAAAGAACAAAATATAAAAAAGAAAATAGATATCAAAGAAAACTAAGACGTATTGTTATTATTATTAAAGCAAAATTAAAGTAATTAAATAACGACCTAAAACAGTAGTCCTAAAGGTCAAAAGATTTAATTAATATGTTACTATAATATTATAAATACGAATAGCTTTTGAAGAAGAAATTAGATGCGAAATTATCAGAATATAGCAAATAGGATTATAAAATAATCCTTGAAAAAATCATCGACGAAGTTTTACCTTATTTATAAACTTAACGGAAACGAACTACGTACTTTCAAAGAATACCTAGAAGATCGGTTGCAGAAAAGATGAATTCGATTTTCGAAATTATTAGCAGGATATCTAATATTATTCGTACCAAAAAAACGAAAAATTGCCATTTCTGGTTATTTATCGATAATTAAATAATATTATTATCTCTAATTATAGAAATAATGAACTAATTTTACGGAGTTAAATAATTTATAATATTTGATTTTAAAAATAAGTATAACTTTATCAGAATTAAAAAATAATGTAAATAGAAAATAATCTTTAAAACTAAATACGGATTATTTAAGTACTTAATTATGCTAAAGAAACTTACGAACGTACCAGCAATTTTCTAACGGATAATAAATTATGTATTACGAAAATACCTTAATATATTCGTCGTTTGTTATCTCGACGATATTTTCATTTTCTCAGAAATCGAAATAGCATATACAGAATACGTTATAAAATTTTTAAGTTTTATAAAACGTAAGGTTATATGTTAACGTAAAAAAGAGTTAATTTTACGTATGAAAAATGAAATATATAGGACTTATTATTATTTTAAGATATATTAAAAGAACTTTAAGAAAATCGTTATAATTATAATGTCGTAAACGCCAACTACGGCCAAAGAAATATAGGAATTTTTTGTATTCGCTAATTATTATAGGAAGTTTATTCGAAATTTTAGCAAAATAGCTATGCTTTTAATAAACCTTACGAAAAAGGTAAAAAAGTTTAAATAAACGTCCGAAATAAACGAAGCCTTTCAGAACATTATGAATATAATTACTAGCGAACTAATATTAATTATGTATAATTTAAACCGCCTCGTTAAGCTAAAACCCGATATTTCGGATTACGCCTTAAACGTAATAATCGGATAATGAAATAATTAAGGTAAATTATATCTTATTATATTTCTTTATATAAATTAAAAAGAACCGAACTTAATTACGGCATTCCAAATAAGGAATTTATAGCTATTATCATGGTATTCTGGGAATTCAGATATTTCCTAAAAGGAAATTTGTACCAAATTAAGGTTTATACGGATTATTAAAACCTTATCTATTTTATTACGACTAGGAAATTTATAGGACGACAAACTTTGTTATGCGAAAATATTGGCGAACTTCGACTTGGTTATTATCTACAAGAAGGGCCCAGAAAACGATAAAACAAATATTCTAAGTAAGCGACTAAACCTTAAAAAGAAATTTATTAAAGCTAGTTATATAATTTTTGATATTATTATAAAAAACCATTTACGCCCGCGATAAATTATAATAATTCGGGCAGCACTTTTTGATGTGCAACAGAAAATCCAGCAGTATAATAACGGTTTTTCAAAAGACCAAAAAACGGACAAAATACAAATTCCGGAAAAATACCAGAAAACTCTAATACGAGATATATACGAATATTCATTATACGGATATCTAGGGATGTACAAAACCCTAGAACGACTTCGACGAATATATTTCTTTCTTAGAATAAAATTAACGATATAAAAAATTATACAGTAATACGATATTTAAGTTGAAATAAAGATACGACGACATAAGCCATACAGACAGGTATAACCATTACCAATCGCAAAACGACCATAATATACAATTATATTCGATTTTATTACTAAACTTCTCATATTAAAAGATTTAGTCACAGAAGTACATTACGACAATATATTTGCATCCGTTAATCGATTTACGGATTCTTTTTATTTTCTATTATATTATAAGGATACAATCGTCTAACAAATAATATATATATATTTTAAATATATTTTCAACATATACGCATTACTAATAGAAATTAAATCGAAAAAAGTATCGATATTTGCCTCTCAGTTTTAGTAAGGCTTGATAATATAAATCGGCTTAAATTATAAATTATTTAACGTATTTAAACCATAAATAAATAAATAAATAAATAAAACGAATAAACTAAACCTTAGAAGTTTACTTACGATATTACATTAATTACAAATAAAATAATTAGGTTAAAAAGCTATTTATTATTTAACTAACTTATAATATTAATTATAACGAAAATATCAAAATAATAATAATAAACCCGAATTTTGGTTTTATTTTAGAAATTTACAGAGATATACGTGGCGATAATTTAATTAATATTAAAATAATCTTTACGTTAAAATAATTATAACAGTTATATTAAAAGATAAAAACAGAACTAGAAATCGTACGTAATTAAATAAGAAAATATTATAACTAGAAAAAGTTTAAAAAAACTAACTTTCGAAAAAAGAGAAATGGTTTTCCTCGCTACCAAAAACATCTAAACAAAACGACCTAGCAAAAACCTTGATTTTAAGTACATCGGTCTATATAAAATTAGCAACAAAATCTCAAAAAACAATTATTAATTAGAACTTTTACCAAGAATTAAATTTCATCTAATTTTTTACGTTATTTTATTCGAATTAATAGCGGATATAATTAAAGTACATACGGCACAAGAAGATATAGAAGTAGAAGATAAATAAGTATATAAGGTGGAAGAGATTTTTAATATGCGAAAATAAAACGAACTTACTTAATATTTAATCAAGTGGAAAAATGTTACGGCCTGGTCACCCGTAATGTCTTTCAACATGTACGAGTACATATATACAGCTGTAAGCACCAGGATGATTGCCACAATTGCGATCATTCCACCGATCTTTTGCTCTGGTGGCGTGATGGTATAGTGCAGCCATAACAAAAAAGCACCCGGATTTCGAAAATACCTGGGAACCCGCTAAAATCTTATTGGCGCCTAACGCCTATTAAAGAACTTTCATTATAACGGCGGACATATCCCAGTTAACGGTCGACTAATCGGTAACATCGACCTTAGACCAGCCGGCCGGGAACACGGCCTATGCTGACGTAATAACTGCGACGGCGGCCTCCAGCTATTTTTGTTCTTTTTCGAAACGTTTAAACTTTTTTATCGCTTCCATATTTTGAATACCGCGGCGAAATATTTTAATCCCGCGCTAACGAAAAAGTTTTTTTTGTTTTTGCAGACGACTTAAGCGACCAAATAACTTGTTAAGGTGCTGTTAAGCTTTTAGGAGCTCTTTCTTAGTAATGCGTTTTTCGACTTCCAAACGGTTTTCCTTGGTAACGAGTTTTTGGTGTTCAAACTTGGAAGGGCCAAAAAGATTATAAGGGTTCCCGTGAGCAGTATAGAATAAGCACTTTCCCGAGCTGTGATAAGTTTTGCAAACTCTTTTTGCGGATTTGCAGCGAGAACAAAAAACGTTTAAGGATATAATAAATTTAAGACGGTTAATACGTTCTAAAAAAACGAGGGCGTTAGTACGCTTATAAGACCTAGATTTTTCAAAACGATTCGATATGTTGAAGATGAAAAAGGAAAAGTTACTTGCTAGGGTTAACAAATAAACAGAATAATCTTTAAGAACAAAGATCCTAAAAGGGGAAAATCGTATTATGACCTAACGGTTTTGGCTCCTAAAAATTGTCGAGATCTTGAAGGGGCAAGCTCCGACCTAGCTAAGAAGTTGCGTAACTGGCTTAAGGGACTTAAAGGCTTTGGTTAATTAAAAGGGTTTAAGCTAGTTAAGTATTAAAAGGGCTTAAAAAGGCTTAAAAAGATTTAACCAAGGAAATCGCGTTAAGTTACGATAAACATTTTAAATTAAAATAAAGACATATATCCTTATTATTTTTATACTTTAAATAATTTTAACTTATAACAAATTACTGATTAATATTAGTTATTTATAATAATAATTCGTTATTTAAGGCACCCTTGGTATTACGAAACGTAATATGTTACTGTATTTATTATTTAGATTTCCACGATACTTTTATCAACATAAACCCGTACGACTAAGGTTTAATAGTTGGTTAAACCGCCTATCCGTCATACTCGATGATATTCTTATCTTTTCAAAAACGGAAAAAACATATATAGGATACGTTTATAAAGTTATTTGTTAACGTAAAAAAAAGTTAGTTTTATATACAGGAAGTAAAATACCTAGAACATATTTTGACTTTAGAATACACTAAAATGGACCTTAAGAAAATCACTGCAGTTATAAAATGGCAGACGCCAATTACGGTTAAGGAAATATAGGCATTTCTGGAATTTGCTAATTATTATAAAAAGTTTATTCGGAACTTTAATAAAATAACTATACCTTTAACTAATTTTACGAAAAAAAAAGGAATTTAAATACACGCTTAAGACGGAAAAGGCTTTCTAGAATATCAAAAATGCAATTATTAACGAGCCAGTACTGATTATATACGATTTAAATCGCCCGTTAAACGAAAAAACGATATTTCGAATTACGCGTTAAACGTAGTGATCGGATAACGAAATGATTAAAGTAAATTATACCTTATTGCATTCTTTTTATACAAATTAAAAAAAGCCGCATTAAATTACGGCATTCCAAATAAAAGCTTTATGGCCATTATTATAGTTTTTCAAAAGTTTAAACATTTTTCAGAAAAAAGCTTTTACCAGGTTAAGGTTTATACAGATTATTAAAATTTTACCTGATTTATTACGACTAAAAAACTTAAAAAGCAATAATTTCGTTACGCGAAAAAATTAACGAACTTCGATTTCGTTATTATCTACAAAAAAAGGTTTAAAAAACGACAGAACCGATAGTTTAAATAGGCGATCATATTTCGAAAGAAATTGGTTAAAATTAGCTATATAATTTTTGATATTAGTATAAAAGAATATTTACACCCCCGACAAATTGCGATAATCCAAGCAGCGCCTAGTAATATATATTAGAAAATCCAGCAGTATAACGACAGTTTCTTATTAGACTAAAAAACGGATAATATGTAGGTCTTAGAAAAAGACCAAAAGGATTTAATACGAAATATATACAAACATTAGTTACATAGATATCCAGGGATTTATAAAACTTTAAAACGGCTTCGACGCATATATTCCTTTCTTAAAATACAATTAATGCTATTAAAAATAATTTAATATTACGATATTTGTTTTAAAATAAAGGCTCGACGATATAAGCTATACAGAAAGGTATAACTATTACCAGTCGCAAAGTAATTATGGTATTTAGTTATATTCGACTTTATTACTAAACTTTGTATGTCAAAAGATTCAGCTATAAGAATATATTACGACAGTATTTTTGTTATTGTCGACCGATTTACGAAATTTTCCTATTTTCTACTATATTATAAGAATACAAACGCCGAACAAATCGCATATATTTTTAAACATATTTTTTAACATATATAGATTATTAATAAAAATCATTTTAAATAAAGGATTAATATTTGTATTTAAGTTTTGGCAAGGCCTTATAATATAGATCGACCTAAAATACAGATTATTTAACGCTTATAAATTATAAATAAATAAATAAATAAAACGAATAAACTAACTTTTAAAAACTTGCTTACCATATTATATTAATTACAAATAAAATTACTAGGTTGAAAACTTATTTGTCGCATAATTGGCCTATAACGATAGTTATTACGAAAGCATTAAAATAATACTTACGAACGCGAATTTTGTTTTTATTTTAAAAATATATAAGGAAAAACGTAACGACAGTATATTTAATATCAAAATAATTCTTATATTAAAATAATTACGTTAAGTATATAAAAAGATAAAAATTAAACCGAAATTTTTACGAAATCAAATAAATAAGTATAACAATTAAAAAGGTTAAATGGATTAATTTTCGAAAAAGAAGAAATAATTTTCATCGTTATTAAAAGTATTTAAGTAAAACGACATAAGAAAAACCTCTATTTCAAATATATCGATCTATATAAAATTATTAAGAAAATCTTAGAAAATAAATATTAACTGCAACTTTTACCTAAAGTTAAACTTTATTTAATTTTTTATATTTTTTTTCGAATTAACGGCAAATATTATCCTAAAACGCCAAAAACTAAACGATATAGAAATAAAAAACAAGTAATTATATGAAATAAAAAACATATTCGATATAAAAAAGAAAAATGGACTTACTTAGTACCTAATTAAATAGAAAAAGTATTCTAATTCCGAGAAGACCTAGGAACTCGCCAAAAATCTTATTAACGCCCAACGCCTATTAAAAAAAACTTTTACCGGCAATAACGGGCGTATCCCAGTTAATAGTCGATTAATTAATAGCCGAGATATCGAGCCCATCGGCCGTAACCTATATTGACGTAACAGTTATAACAGCGGCCTTTAATTATTTCTGTTCCTGACATTTTTGTTTCTTTAATTTGTCTAATAATTAAAACCTACGTTATATTATAGGAATATTCTTTAAACGAACTAACGCCTTTTATTTATGCAGATAAATAAAACGAAAAAAGTTTTATTTATTTTCTCTAGATAATGACGTTAAGCCTTAAAATAAAGCCGTTAAAACTTTAATAATCGTTTTTCAGTAAGTGTTTTTTCGCGTTTCAAACGTTAATATTCTCGACGAATATTTTGCAAAAAAAAAAAAAAGAAAAAAGAAAAAGAAAAGAAAAAGCGATACGCCGGTACTATTATAGGACGGGCTTCGATTAATATATTTCTTATATTTTGAAACGTTTTTTATTATTTTCGACTATGAATTTTTGGAAAAACAATAAGAATAAGGCAAAATTTTATATCTGATTTCGTTAAAGGCTTCTACGAAATTAATATAACGAATAGTAGAAAAACGAGAAAGACAACGAATTTTAGAAATACGAAACGATATATTTTGGAAGGAAAAAAAAGGTTATTTACCAAACAAAGAAAAAAGACAAAACGAATTTTGAAAGTGAGAATTTTAAAAAAGGGAGATCGTGTTACGACCTGACGAATTTCGGCCTCGAGAAACGGTTAGACAAGAATAATACGGGTTACCTTTCGGGTTTCGTAACCGTAATCACTGCTAAACTAGTAATTATCGGTAATCAAAGGTGATCTTAAGTAACCGTAATTATTACCGGATGCGTAATTATAAGTAATTAAGCTAAAAATAAGGAAGACATATACGCTTATTATTTCCATAATTTAAATAACTTTAACTTTTAACATTTATTAATACAAATCGTTTGTAATATAATACTGATACCCTTGGTATTAAGAGACGCAACTGTGTTATTTTATTACTTTAGAATTCCACGATACTTCTGCTAACATAAACCCGTACAACTAAGGTTTAATAGTGGGTTAAACCGCTTAGCGGTCACATTAATAGGCGTAAACTATTATAGAAATATAAATTAAAATATCATATGGTTACGAAGAGAAAAAGTTAGGGATTGGCTTTCGATAACGGGAAACCTATACGCAAAATTAATTATTTCGAAATTTTTATCAAGAAACAAGATTAAATAATTAATTTCGATATTATTACATTTGAGAATTATAATATAACCTTAGAATTACCATAAATACGTTAATAAGGAGCTTTAATTAATAGCGAAATTAACCAGGTAAAACTTATTTTATACTTTATTAATAAATAAAAAATGAAAAAATTAAAATCTTAATGTTTAATCGAAAATGGCGACGAATACAGGTGTAAGGATACAACAAATACCTTATTACCTAAATATATAAGATGTAAGAAAGAAAATAGGTATTAAAAAAAGTATAACGCATTATTATTATTATTAAAGCGAAACTAAGATAATTAAATAACGAACTAGAACAACAATCTTAAAAGTCAGAAAATTTAACCAATATGCTACCATAATATCGTAGATACGAGCATCTCTTTAGAAAAAAAGCTCGATATTAAGTTATCGAAATATAGTAAATAAGATTATAAAATAATCCTTAAAAAGGATTTTCGACGAAATTTTATTTTATTTACAACCTTAACGGAAACGAATTTCGTATTCTTAAAAAAATACCTGGAAAATGGGTTACAAAAAGAATAAATTCGATTTTCGAAGTTACTAATAAAATATCCTATATTTTTCGTATCCAAAAAAAATAAAAAAATTACAACTTATAGTCAACTATCGACAATTAAACGATATTATTGTTAAAAATCGAATATTATTAATTTTAATTATAGAAATAAAAAATCAACTTTATAAAGCCAAATACTTTACAGCATTGGATCCTAAAAATAAATATAACCTAATTAAGATGAAAGAAAAATACGAATAGAAAATAACTTCTAGAACGAAATACGGATTATTTAAATGTTTGGTTATACTAATAGGATTTACGAACGTTTTAATAACCTTCTAACCTATAATTAATTATATATTACGAAAATACCTTAGTATTTTTGTCGTATTTTATTTTAATAATATTTTTATCTTTTCAGAAATAAAAAAAGCATATACAAAATACACCCATAAATCTCTTTAAGCTGTACAACACGTAAGGCTGTTTATTAATGTAGAAAAAAGTTAATTTTACATATAAAAGGTAAAATATCTGAAACGTATTACTATCCCAGTATATATTATTATTCTAGGACATATTAGGATAAACTTAAAGAAAATTGCTGCAATTACAGAATGGCAAACTCTAACGATAGTTAAGGAAGTATAAGTATTTTTTTAAATTCGCCAATTATTACAAAAAGGTCATTCGCAATTTTAATAGGGCAATTATACCTCTAACGAATCTTACAAAGAAAAAACAAGAATATAGATAGACGTTCGAAACAGAAAAGGTATTTCAGAAAATCAAAAATGCAATTATTAGTAAGCTAATATTGATTATATACGATTTAACTTACCTTGTTAAGTTAAAAACCGATATTTCGGATTATATATTAAATATAATAGTCGGATAACGAAATAATTAAGACTAATTATATTCCTTTACATTCTTTTTATATAAGTTAAAAGGAACCGAACTTAATTACGGTATTCCAGATAAGGAATTTATGGCTATCGTTATAGTCTTTTGAAAATTTAGACATTTTTTAAAGGAAAGCTTATATGAGATTAAGGTTTATACAGATTATTAAATCTTATCCGTTTTATTACAATTAAGAAACTTACCGAACAATAACTATGTTTCTTAAAAGAATTGACGAACTTTAATTTCGTTATTATTTATAAGAAGGGCTCAGAAAATAACAAAGCCGATATCTTAAACAAATAACTAAACTTGGAAGAAAATTAATTAAAATTAATTATACAATTTTTGATACTATTAAGTAAAGAATATTCACGTTTACGACAAATTACAATAGTTCGAGCAATACCTTCTCATATACATCAGAAAATCCACCAGTATAATGACGACCTTTCAAAAAATTAAAAAACAAAGAAAATACAAGTTCTGAAAAATACCAGAAAGGCCAAGGACGAAAAATATACGAATATCAATTACATAAACACTCAGAGATTCACAATACTTTAAAAAAGCTATAATAAACCTATTAACTTTCTAAAATAAACTTAACAGATTAAAAAATATATAATAATACGATACTTACGTTAAAACGAAAGCACGATAACATAAGCTTTACAGAAAGTTACAGCTATTATTAATTCTAGAACCATTATAATAATTAGTTATATTCGATTTTATTATTAAACTTTTTAGGTTAAAAGATTTCGTTACAAAAGTACACTACGATAACATTTTCGTAATCGTCGATCGATTTACGAAATTCTTTTATTTTTTACTATATTATAAGAACATAAATGCCGAACACCTAATATACATTTTTTAAAAACATCCTTAACATATACGGATTATTAATAAAAGTCATTTTACATAAAGATTTAATATTTGCATTTAAATTTTAATAAAGCCATATAATATAAATTGGCCGAAATCACACATTGTTTAACGTATTTAAACTTTAGAAAAATGGATAAATAAAAGCAATAAACTAAAATTTAAAAACTTATTTATACTATTGTATCAATTATAAATAAAATAATTAGATTAAAAAGTTACTAATTGCATACCTGGCTTATAATACAACTTATTACGAAAGTATTAAAATAATATCTACGAACGTTAATTTTGGCTTTACCTTAGAAATTTACAAAGAAATATGCTATAACGGTTTAACTAACGTTAAAATAATCCTTATATCAAAATAATTACGGTAATTATATCAGGAAATAAAAATAAAACTAAAATTCGTACGAAACCAAATAAGTAAATATTATAATGTTATGTCCTAATGGTCTTGGCTACTTTACGGACGGTCGGAGCCACGAAGAAAACAAAACTCGACCTCAGCCAAGACGTTACTTAACTAACTCAAAGATCTCAAGGTGCTAAGGACCTTAAGCCCCTTAAGCCGGCAAAGGGCTGAAAGGGCTTAATGGGCTTAAGTGTTTAAACCGCTTAAGCACTTTAAGCCAAAATAAAAATATATACGTTCATTATTTTCATAGTCTAAATAACGCCAGCTTGCAACAAACCACTTATTAATACTAATCGTTTGCGATATAACTTCGATATCCTTAGTATTACAAAACGTAATTAAGTTACGTCTTTGCTTTAAAGTTCTACGATACTCCTGCTAAAATAAATCCGTACGACTAAGGTTTAATAGTTAGTTAAACCGCCTAGCCGTTACATATAATGAAAAAAGGTTAAAAAGACCAACTTTCTAAAAAAAATATTATTTATCTTATTACCAAATATATTTAAACAAAAAAACCCAGCAAAAAATCTCCTTTCAAATATATCGGCCCATATAAAATTGCGAAAAAAGTCACAGAAAATAATTTTTAATTACAACTTCTACAAAAAATTAAATTTTATTTAATTTCTTATACTTTTTTATTCGAATTAACAGCAGAGAGAATTAAGGCGTCTACGATATAAAAAATTTAAAAATAAAGGATAATACGATATACTAAATAGAAAAATATTTAATACACGAAGAAAAATTTACTTAATATCTAATTAAGTAAAAAAGCATCCCAATTCCGAAAACACTTAGGAATTCGCTAAAAATCTTATTAAAGCTTAACGTTTATTAAAGAACATTTACCGGCAATAACGAAAGCACTCGAAATAATAGCATTCCAGTTTATATAATCTGAGAAAAAAAGTCCTTAATCTATTATATTCTAATTACTAACGTCTATCTTACCCAAAGCTTATATCTCGACCGCAAACTTTGATTCCAAATGGGCAAAATCGTAAAATTCGTCCAACGATTAAGAGATCCGGTTAATAAATTTGGCACCTTTAGATTAATAATATTGACGTTGTCGCCGTATACAAAAAAATCGCGCCAAAAACTCGGCTAAGACTTTTTCCGCCGCCAATTTCTCTTTTTTCAATCGACGAGCCTCGGCGACATAACGATTGATCATAAATATAAGAACTCCGTTTTCGTTATAAAAACCCCCCTTACGTACGCATTTCATATAACGTAACACTCTTTTTATTATTTAATAGTCAAAATATTTTTTTAAAAAAAGAATAAAGCATAACGATAAAATCTTTAAGTTTACTTAAGCTAATTAAGACAACCTATTAAACAGTTTTACAGAAACAAAACTTAGAAATACGGAAAGCCATAATAAAAAAAGGTAAAAACATTTATTAAAAAAAGCCTTAAAGGCAAGATTTTAGGAAAGGGGAAATCGTATTACGATCTAGCGGGTTATGGCCTCCAGAAACGGTTTTCGACAAACAAGCTAAAAAAAACAGTAAATTAAGTCACATAGTAAATCACTAACGTACTAGTAATAAACCAGCGAACCGGATTATCAACTTACTAATAATAAGCTAACAAGCCGGATTACTAACTTACTGGTAATAAACTAGTAGGGCAACATAAAATATATATTATTCTTATTTCTATAATCTAGATAACATTAGCTTGCAATACTTATTAATACTATATCGTTCTCTAAAACGCCCGTAATATTACGAGATGTAATTAAGTTATTTCATTGCTTTAAAGTCTCACGATATTCCTACTACTATAAACTCGTACGACTAAGATTTAATAGTTGGTTAAACTAACTAGCTGTCACATTTTAAAATTATTTCATTTTTTTAAAAAAAACTTATTATTAGGACAAACGCATTTTTTCGCTTTTTAAAACGAGCCGAGCCTTTAGATATTATTTTCTCAAACGGGCGCTTAAGCATTATTTTCCTAGCAGAGGGTTATTTTATAACGCGAAAAATTCTTTTTTTAACGCCAGGTGATGTTTTTAATTCCAGAATTAACTAGCGAGCTGTTTATCTAATACGCGCTATTTTAGCTACTAGTATAATTATTAAATTATTGGCAAATAATTATTTCATAATTATATTAATAAAGTCGTATTACTATATTTAAATGCATCATTATTATGGCGTAAAATTATTAATTATAATAACGGTATAATAATAAGTAGATATTCGGCGAATTTTTGATTATATATAAGTATAGACGAACTTCTTTTCAGAAGGAAAAATATTTAAGGTAATATGGGTAATTAAATTTGTTTTAAATTTTATTTAAGTATTTCATTTTAAAAAGTTTTATTTTTTTATTATGATAAAAATAATACTTATAACATTATTATTTTACGATTATTTTTTTAATTTTAATACATATAAATAAATATTTTTACAAAAAAAATTTATGTATTATGTAACAAAAATAAATATGTGACGGCTAGGCGGTTTAACCAACTATTAAACCTAAGTCGTACGGGTTTATGTTGGCAGGAGTATCGTGGGATTCTGAGTAATAGATACAGTAATGTGTTACGTCTCGTAATACCAAGGGCGTTTTGGGTAACGATGTGTTAGCAAACGATTGGTATTGTTGAGTATTGCAAGCTGATGCTATCTAGACTATGGAAATAGTGAGCGTATATATCCTGTGTCGGCTTACTAGCTTACCACCAGTGAGTTGGTGATCTATCACGTGACCTGACCCGCTGTCCTTCTTTGGCTTGTCTTGTTGGAGACCGTTTCTGGAGGCCGTAGCTCGTTAGATCGTAACAAAATAATAAAAGAAAAGAAAAGAATAAATTTACATTAAATTTAATCCGCCTTTAAAAATTGCGAATATGTAAATTATATTACTTATAGCCTTAATCTGGTAATTACGAGCCTGCTTTATTGAGATTATAATAATTGATTTAAATTATTCTAGAAAAAAGGGCCGGTTTAGGTAAGCGTTAAAATTTGACTTTTCGAAATCTTGTTCGCCTGTTTTTTAATAGATTTTTTTTTTTTTTTTTTGCAAAATTAATCCTTAGATATAGTTTTTTGTGCTAAAATCTGCTTATCTTAATAATCTAACTAGCATGTAGAAAGTTTCGGAATATCTGATTTTCGTTTTCGTTATTTTCGGTTTTATCCGGATTTTTCAAATCGTTATTTAATATCCAGTAAAATTCATCTAGTAATAGGTTATGTTAATCCGACAACTTCTTTAGATTTTCGATAAACGGAATTTGGAATATTTTTTGTATTTTTTCTTTACGTTTTTCGAATTGTTTCCAAGCATAAGCAAGTTTGTTATTATTGTATACAACATTATTATTTATATTATATTCTGTAGTTTAGAGATAAAATAATATCATCAAAATTTATTTAACTTATTATCGTAATATTAATTAACGCTTAAAATGGTATTTTAACCGAGCAAAAGAGTAAATACGTTTTAGTAATATAGAAGAATGTGGAATATATAGTAAATTACACATAAAGTAAGCAAAACCGGAAAATATATTATTAATTCGTTATTATAATGTTTAAACGGTTTTATTAATACGGATATCTAAATAATATAATTAAGAAATAATTTCGAAATCTTAATTAAAGTATTTACGTTTGTATTACAAATAATCGTTAATAATACGTTTTTACGTATTATTGTTAATACGATATACCGACTTCTTTTTCATAAAATTTAAATTAAATAAAAAGATTTCGGCGGAATTTCCGTAATTCGAAATAAAAGTACGTATAATAAATTATACATCTTATTTCTTATATTTTTCTCAATACTTTTTATACGTTTGCCTCCAGTATTTAACGATTTTTTCGTAATATATATTATTAAATAATTTTATTTAGAAATATTTTTGTTAATCGTTAAAGTAATTACGCAATCTGATAGATGTATTGCTCAATAGAAAGTAAATTAGAACAGAAAAATGAATTAATAGGCGATTATTAATAAATAATTTAGTAATATACTCAAGTACTTTTAAAATTATTAATTTAGTATTTTTTTATAATAATTGTAACTATATTGGTAATCAGTTAATAAACTTAAATAACATTGGTTTGTTTCCATTTTCTATATTTGGTTTTTTTAACCGAGTAATATTTTTAATAGATTTTAACGATATGCTTTTTACATTTACGTAAATATTTAAATATAATTTTGTGCCCGCTTACTATATAGAAAATATAGTTTTTTTAGGAAAAATCGAAATTATTCATTATCTAGATAAAATATTTAGAAATATTAACCAAGTAACGAAGTGATTTAATACCCTGAAGGGGTAATACATAATCTGTTTTTTAATAGTAAATATTTGCGTACAAATTTCTAAATTGCGGAATATATTTTTATGGTACGCAATAAAAAGAAAGTTATCGAATTTAAACGGCCATAGATGTTATAGATTATTTAAAATACGTTTTTTATAATCTAATGTCTTATTTATAATTATATTTATTTAGGTTACTAAAAAACGTCTTTTCGAAGCCGAAAAGAATTCAGATAATAAATATACGTAATTATAAAAATTAAATTATTATTTTATAATTATTTTTTAAAAAAAATATGGACTAGTATAATCATATATTCCTTTTTCCACTTATTAAAGGTTTTGCCATATTTCGTTAAGACTTTGAATTTTTTGTTTTATTTGTTTAAACCTTTTTATATTTATCCGGTAATTTTATGCTATAAGCCTTAAAAAAGGTTACTAAATGCCTTTTATAAAATTTGCGACGTATATATATGATGCCGAATTTCGTTTCCCTATTAGAATTTGTCGCCCAATTTTTAATAGAGTTATTTTTGCATAGTTATTCGTCCAATACTAAGGTTATTATTCGTATTAAGAACGCGAAATTGGTCCGTGATTCTTAGTTTTTTTAACCGACGTAATAATATGTCATTATTAGACTTATTTGATTTGATGTTATAAATCTAGATATTAATTAAAAGCTAATATTTTTCCTCTTTCTAGTTAATTAAATAAATAACAATTTTTTAAAACAAAAATGCTAAATAAAGCGTAATTTAAACGTTATAACTATTTAAAATATAAAATTTGAAAGGAATACTATTAAGTTTATATTTAATAATTACGTTAATATATGTTCGTATATATTTTATATATATTTTTATTCTTCATAATATAAAATTATTACTATCGAATAATATTACAATTCGAAAATATTTATTTAGAAACTTCCTAATAAATAAGTGCTAAGATATAAAATAATTAATTAAAACAATTTAATTCGAATTAAATCTTTTAAATAATATTACATTTTATTTAGAATAAAAAGATATTTTAAAATTATTAGTTATAAAAAGGGGGGGGAAAGCTAAAAATAAATAGAATTAAATAAGAACATATTAATAAAAGGTTATAGAATAATTATTTTAGGATTATTTTAAACCATATATATATTATAATTATATTATGAATATTGTTATTAGTTATTAAATTCGTTTAATTTGTATTTTACAGTATACATTATTCGGTAGGTATTTCTTTATAAAACTTGTTCCGTTTTTTTAGGAAAAGTAGGATATCTAAAGTAATACCAATATTGTCGATATTTAATCTTGGGTTACCGAATTATCCGTTAACAAACTTATATAAAATCCTTTTAATATTTCGAATTACGGTCTGTATTATTAAATATGCAGATAGTTTCGCTTAATAGGTTTTTTTTATTTTTACTTTTAATGTTCTTTTAAAACTATAACTACTGTTGGAATTAAACCACTTAATTTTCGTGCTAACGACTTCGATATTCGTAATATTTCCGGTTAATAATAAGGAAATCGGCTTTTTGTTATATGTAGAATTAGGATTAGCTTAAATAGTTTAACGTAATAAAGCGATTTCGTTAGTTAAATTAGTTTGGTAAATTAAATTATTTTTCGTTCCGTAATAGTTAGTTAGATTGTAAATAATTAGATTTCGAATTTGGTTTTAGAATATTTTATTTTTAATTCGAATTTAATTTAATTGGCCTTTAGTTTTAATAATCTTTATCGTCGGTTTTTAAAAATATTTTTCGTTAAATATTACGTTATTATCTTGGGTATTAATTATAAAACATTCTAAATTATTATTTTAATTTACGTTATTATCTTATAAAAAAGTATTTTTTAATAAATTATCACTATCAAAATTATTATCGTTAAAATTAAAATTTTTAAAACTTTGTAATATTATTTCAGTATTATAGTAAATTCGATTAAAGCTATAGTAAAAGAGGTTTTTGCAGTAAACGAATAATTGGCGAAAATAAAAAAGAGAAAATCGAAATTAATAAATAACTAACAATACAAGATCTTAAAGTTATGGATTAACTTTTTCAAATATTGCTTTTTTTCTTATTTATTAAACCTTTATAATAAAGTTATTAACGTTATTTGATTTAATTCGAACGTAATACCACCGAAATTATATAATTAAAAAGTTATTTATTTTAGGTAATATTTCTAATGCTTTACGAATTAATAATACTTAAAAGGAACTTAATTAAAATTTTAATAATTTTATTTTTAAATTTTTCCATTACTTAAATATCTTAGATATATACCTATTTAACGTATAGTACAAGATAAATCAATATTCTTAATTGATTTTACTTTTAATTTACTAAAAAAAACGATAAATACGCCGAAAAGATTTAGCTAAAAGCATTTAGGCGTAAAATTCGGCGTTAAAAACGAAAACCTATTAATAAATATACAGCTCGGATTGTTTTATACTTATTTTACTATTAATATTTTATAATAATTATATTTTGCGAAATTCGGAAATAGAAAAATAATACTGTTTAATTTTAGGGAAAGTGTTATTTTAATATTTTATTCGCGAAGTACTTATAAATATGTTATTTTAATTTATACGGAAAAAAACGTTTTCTTTGAAAATATTATAAAAGGTTATAAAAATTTTCAGGTTTTTATTTTAAAGTAACAATTTTTACGTTATTTATAATAAGAAAATAACGTTTTAAGTAAAAAAATAGTTATATTGTTCGGGAAATTTGTTTTTATTAAAATATAATTATTTTAAAATCAATTATTAAACTTTCAAATGAAAGTGTAAAAACACATTTATTTTATAAATTATATTAATTAATCTTTTATTATTTATTTTAAATACTTATTTAATTTTTTTAAAAAAATAATTAATATTATTTAATTAGATAAATTTTATTTAAATTCTATCAATGTAAAATTCCTTATCGATAAGCCTTTTAGCTTTATATATTCCATATAAACTTTTATTTAATTAAAATTCTGTACTTATTAAAAAGTTTTTATTTTGTTCTTTTTATGTAATTGCTTAATTCTTTTTATTTTTAGGCTAATTAAATCTTATTACCTTATTTTATTCTAATACGTTATTTTTAATCATTTTTATTTAATGCTTAAAATAATCCTAAAATTATTATATTTACAATTTTCAGTTTTTAGTTTCGTAATACATGTTTTATTTCAACGTCAGAAATTTAACGAATTACTATTTTAGAATTCGCATATTAAAAAACTTAAACGCGAAAACCCAATATTCTAAAAGAATAAAATAATATCGAAACAATTTATTATAATTTAAAGCAACAAATTAAGCGCTAATTAAGTATTTAAAACTGTATAAATATATATGTAATTTTCAAGTAACAAACCGCGCAAAATATAATTATTAAGCAAAAAATTAATATTTACTAATATATATTATTTTATAAATACTTTAATATTTAAGAATTATTACTAAGCGAATAAAATAATAATATTCCGATTAAATTATAACGAAATAAGCCGAAGGCAAAAATATACTTACAATATTAATAATAAAATTGCCGAAATATTTTATTATAGCGATAATACCGTTAACGATATTAGTTATAAATTTATTATTAATTACGTAAATGATTTAATACTTAATTACTGTAAAATCCTATTATATTTTAAATTGAAAAATTCGCTTAACGGGTCAATATGTAATCTTTTCCCTTGATTATTTTTTAATTATTTTATTAATATTTTTAAAGTTTATGACCAGTTTAAGGCAAAAATATTTTATTAATAATTTGTACAAAAAATAATAACAAATTTCTATATATACGTTACATTAAAGTTATCGAATTTATTATTAGTAAGATTATACACTTTTTAATATAATTTTGTTGTATATTTTAATTATTTTCGGCAAATAACGCCCTTATAATTCGAAACGATTTTAATATTAATATTAAAGTTAAAAATACTAAGGAAATTACGTTTATATTTTCTTTCGCAAATATCGATTTTGTTTACTTATTTACTTTTTTAATCTTTTTAATATAATTTTAAAGTATTTAATATTTGGCGTTTAAAATTGTACATTATCGCATATAATTTATAGTTTAAATTATATTAATATAAAAATAATTTCGGAACGTTTTTAGAAATTGTAAATTTTTGCTTATAAATATATTTCGACTTTGGGCAAAATTTTCAATAATTATTTAAAATATCTTTTACTTACGAAAATAGCCTTTTTGCTATATTATTTAATACGTTATAAATCTTATAATAATTTTGCCTGGAAAAAAAATATTTTCGTTTAATATTATAAAAAGAATAAACCTTATAAAATATTGGCGCAATTTTTACCTCAGGAAAATTCGAAACTGGAGAAAAAAGTTAACCCGTTTAGTTACGTTAAAGTTTAATATTATAAATAAATATATTAAATAATTATTCTGAAATAATCTTAAAATAATTTTATCATATTTTAAAATGCATATAAGCAGATATCCGATTTTTCTACAATTGTACAGTACTTTATTATCAAAGGTTACCGGCTTTATAACTTGGCGCAATAAGACTAAAAAAACCATTTTATATGTTATTTCGATACGAAAATCTGCGGCATTATTGCTAAGATTCGCCCCTGGCGTTCAAACCTTTTTTTATTATAGGTATATTATAGAAAATTATCGGATAAGGTTTTAATTGTATTAAAAAACTTAAGTAAAAATAATTTCAAATGTATAGAAATAATAAGGATTAATTAAATTTTAAAGTTAACGTATTAATTATAAAATCTTTAAAAAAGGTTTAACGTTATTAACTACGCCTATGTTAGAGTTATTTCTGCCGTATTCGGCCACGCGAATCTTAGATTTTATATAAATGAAAACTTTTCGCAAAAATAACTAGAAATAATCTAAATTAAAGGCGGTTATAACATTAACTTTTTAATCGTAACGCATATAATTTTCTCTTTTCTTTTCTTCGTTATATTAGGTTTATAAAAATAGTTAATTATAATAAACTTAGTTTATTATATATTATAATTATTTTAAATTAATTTTAAGAAAAAAATATATTTACGGTATTATTTATGCTATTTAAAAGTAATATGTATTATTTTTGTACTATAATAATTATTTCAGATTATTTCTTTTATTTTTCTTTAGTAGATCTGGAATTTACGTATTTTACTAATAGATAATCGTAGGTACCCAATATGTCCTTAGCATTACCCGCGGGTACCCGTGGGCCGTGGGTAATTTTCGGTTGGTGGTTCCTGTGAGATAACGAGGGTGCGACGCTAACCACAATACCAAAAGGTCAACAATTCCAGACCCTTCTGGGCTATATCAGCAACTAGTTGCTTTCTTGATATTTGGAGACGTGTTATCAGGATATATGGGGTCCTGTTCTAGCCCTTTTGGCTATAGGGGGCTGCGTTATCTCACAGTTCCTCCCTCACCCTACCTGGATGTGGGGGGGTCGCCGGAAACGCGGCTTTCGATGCGAGCACGTGGATCATGGACTTGTTTGGGAAGTACAGCTTGGACCCAGGAAGCGCTCGGTCTGTAGCTTCATTGTGTGAAAAGAAGCGCAGACGGACACATGGAAATAGGGGTAATACACAAAAACTATCCCCTTAATTCGACTGAGTTACGTATATCATGCTGTTATAGCGACTTATTTCCCCATCAGATGATGCTACTATGTGCTTGATGGTCCAGTGGCCCACCCTGATTGACTGCTCCTGCCTCCCTTTCTGCCCTTTGCGGCATGTCTTAGATCTTAGCCTTAATAATTCGTCGATGCGTTCCATAACGATGTAGAACGAGATCAAATCCGGCTAGGAACCACACCGTATAAAATTAAGTGTTGCAAAGTGGAATGCCCAGGTGCGGCTGAGCGCGGACAGCCGCCAGATGCTAAAGGCTCCCCTGGTACTTTGGAAGTAAGTCCCTGGAGCTTAGAGACGATTGACCAATTAGATAACTCAACGGCCGTTTATGAAACATTGTTGGTTCGACAAAAAGTCTTCTTGCAGATGTAATAACTGGGGTATTAGAACCGTTCGCCATCATAGAGGGGGGCATACGACAAAATAGGCAGGAGGCGAAAGGGACTGGCGACTAATGATACGATAGAAGCAGTAGCTGTGTTGATGGCCGTTTACAGTAAACAACTCTCCCAAACCCCGGTTAACAAATCTGCTATTTAACGAGTCCTCGGTGCTTCGTATACCTTATTCGGAAACTCTTCGTTTTTGACATTGGCTATCATATGGCTGTTAAATACATATTTATCTCTATATACGGAAAGGATTTGTTTAATCGGGGCGCCTGTAGGCCCAAGTATGCAGACTCCTTTTTCGATATAACGGGTTGAATGTGGTATACTCTTCGTTGGTAATTTGTTATGCAGGGGTCTTACTCTATTCGATGGATGAAATGCCTATTACTACAACAGCCATCCTTGCAACCCTACTGCCTCCGTTGAATGTTTCACCTCCTGCAGCTTGCATCGAGGCGCCTATATATATCTCGAGGGCCTACCTACTTCCTGCATCTCAAAAACCTTTACCTCATTCCCATCTCGAAATTGGGATAATATCAAGGCATCCTTCTGATCGGATCTAATCTCCACCACTCATCTACAGGACATCTATATCACCCTCGCAATTGTTCTGCGCCATCTTCGTGCCCACCAAGATGGAAGACATTGCATTAGATGCGGATGCCTTGGGGCAGCTCCAGGCTCAGCAGAAAGAGCTCCTCGACACCATTGATGACCTACGAAAGCGTTTTATCGACCGATTCGTTGACCTACCCCAGATCGTTGTTGTGGGTGATCAGTCGTCCGGGAAGAGTTCGGTTCTCGAAGCAATCTCCCGAGTACGATTTCCAGTCAAAGATGGAGTGTATACCAGGTTTGCGACCGAATTAGTTCTACGGGCCGACTCCACGACCAGGGTGGATGTAACAATCCAGCCATCCCAGTCTTCCAACCGAGGAGTGCAGCCCTTCAACGAGACCCGTTTTAACAGTGACGAGTTACCGAGGCTCATTGAAGATGCTAAACGCAAGATGCTCGTGGATGGCTCTGGCTTCTCTGAAGACGTGCTGCGAGTAGAGATTCAAGAGCCTAATCTCACCCAGCTGACTCTTGTCGACCTCCCGGGTTTCTATCATTCGGAAGGCGAGAACCAGCCTGCCGCTGGTCGCCAGCTCGTTGATCGACTGGCAGCGCGCTATATGTCCCAGGGCAACACAATAATATTGGCCATCGTTTCTGCACGTAACCAGGTGGTTCTGCAGGCCGTCCTGTCAAAAGTGAAAGAACATGACAAGAACACAGAGCGCACCCTTGGAATCATCACCAAACCAGATCACTTAGACCCGGGCTCTCAGGACGAAGAGGATTTTGTACGCCTCGCCAAAAATCTAGATCGGTCACATAAATTGGTTTTGGGGTGGCACGTATTACGGAATAGGACAGACCGTGAACAGGATCACACCCACGAGCAGAGAGACGACGCTGAGCGAGACTTCTTCATGTCGGCCCCTTGGTCTTCACTGCCCCCCAGGAACCGTGGTGTGGATGCTCTCCGTGCGAAGCTTAGCAAGACGCTGCTGCAACACATCAAGAACAACCTGCCTGCTTTGATCCACGGTATAGAAGATAACTTGAATGTCCGTCAAAGGCGTCTTAGGCATCTTGGCGAGCCGCGCTCAAGTCCTGATCAACTACGGTTGTATCTTGATCATATCGCCTCGCAATTCCAGCGGCTTTCACGCGATGCTGTTGAGGGGAACTACGGCGACGAGTTCTTCGGCGGCTTATATCCCGAAACAGGTGGCATCCATACTAGTCATACTCGGATCAGAAAGTTGCGAGGTCTCATTAGAGACCTGAACCGGACCTTCGCCTATATCTTGGCAACCAAAGGCAGCAGCTCCATCATTCTTCCGCGGGAGCCGCATGAGAGCAATGATAACGCTTCCGACACTCCTGCTTTACCTCAATATCTCCAAGCGCTGGTAGACCAGTACAAGTTTGACGAGCCCCCTACAGTTTCATTCGAGTCTATCACAATAGATCTGGAGAGGCTTTCCTCTGAAAGTCAAGGCAATGAGTTCCCTGGGACATCGAATGACCGCGTAGCAATACAATTATTTCAGCACCAGTCGAGACCTTGGGAAAAAATTGCGCATTTCCATCTCAGACTCGTCCTAGACACTGCTAAGGCATTCGTCGAGGCTCTCATGGAATACATCACCGGTCCGGACACCCAGACCTTTGCCTCCATTTTAAGAGAGTTTGTCCACCCATTCTTTGATCAGAAGGTGTCCGAGCTTGAGAATAAGCTTGTGGAGCTCCTCCATCATTACAAAAGCGGCTACCCTCAGCCTCTTGATGCCGAGTTTCGTTCGTTGCTCTCCAGCCGTCGCCGCAAGAACTTGACGGAGGAAGCTCTAGGGGATCTATTGGCCGCCCGTCCAGAGGTCTTCACCGACGCAGGGAGAGAGGAGCTAAGAAAGAGACAGAACATATCGCATAGTAGCGGATTCGGCGTTGAGGAACTGATTGACAAATCTGAGACTTACTACGAGGTATGCCAACATCTTCAAGCGTGGGCTTGTTGTACTGACCGTTCCAGATGTCGCTTCGGACGTTCACGGACAATGTCATTGTCTTGGCGATTGAGAACTGTCTGATCCGAGACCTGCCGAATGTTTTTACTACCCACGCCGTGAACCGCATGGAGCCTACTAAATTGGAGCAACTTGCGTCGGAGTCGCCAGACATTCAGCAGGAGCGGACCGAGCTCAAGGAGGAAATCGAAGCCCTGACAAAGGGTCTTGAGTCTTGCAATATGTATCGAGATCGTCCTATGACGTGTGAGATTCCCTTTGAACAGGTTCCCGAGACGGAGTGCAGACTAACATGGCAGCAGCGATATCAATATTATCTGCAATGGATAATCTATCTTTGGCAACGCCTCCCATTCGGGATGGTGCGGATGGGACCACTCTTTCGGCGCCCGGTGTCTCCCAGACTCCGTCGACATCGGGGACGGCCTCGGGTGACCGGGGCGAACGGGAGTCTCACGCCTCAGGCCCCTCCAGCTCAACACCCAAGATCGCCTCAGGATCCTTGTCCAATCCAGGAGCAGCTCAGGCTCGTACTCCAAATACAGGTGGTGGTTCGTTCAACAGCCCTGCGCCAGGCAAGAAGGGTAATAGTCAGCGCTCAGGTGCCAATGTGCCATTTTCGTTTGCTGAGCCCCCCGGACCCTACACCGGATTGTTCGCCCATTTGGCGAATACTTCTAAAAAAGGAGACTCGTCTGGAGCCATTCTCAGTAGCTCAACCCCAGGCGTATTCGGAAAAACATCTCCGAACACGCTCGCTACCGGCAACGGCGCGTCTGGCTCAAGCTCGCCGCTGTCTAATTCGTCTACGGCACAACAGTCGAGTCCCTTTGGCACTGGAAATGCCAGCGCGCTGTACAAAGGGGACGGCCGGCCCTTCGTGACGTGTGAGCCTTCATGATCTCCTCGCAAGTAAGCCGTCTTTTCTAACTGGTGTAATCTGCTAGGAATAGTTCGCAACCCGTTGGCGAAAGGATCCGGACCCAACGATCTAATAACGGTACCGTCGTATAGGACATTCCAGTCGTATATCGATCGCGATCCTACCCCTGCCCTTTTTGGCGGCACTAAGCTCTTGTCTTACAAACATGTTTGCTTTCGAGATCCCCTCAGTAGGTTCTCGCCAGAAGAGCTAAGGCTCTATGCTACATCGGCTGAGTACAAAATTTGGTGACTAGGTTTAGAGGAGGCTCTGAATTATATAACAGTGGCATCCGAATGTGTCATTATTTCCCACAAGCCTTTTGCGATATCAAAATTTGTACAATATCTGCCCCCTATATTAAAGGATCTTCGTTTCTCGTCCTAATATGCTCGCATCGAGTATCGAATAACACCTGTACCATTACCAGCCATTTCGCAGACATGTCTTACATTAGAGGCTGATATTTTCAAATATCCGTGAAGGGGTTTGGTCGAGCCGGCTCCAGACCATCCGTGTTCTGATGTTACCTGCGGATCAAGCTTGAATCCGACACTCCGAGGCTTCAGATCGGATCAGGTTTGGAGAGACGCAGACCCGCGACTAGGTGGCCCATGAGGGTTCGATGGGATAATCTGTTCACATATTCCCAAGTCCCCCATGGCATTTGCCTTCAGGAAAACGCTAGATGGTTGATTGGTAGTGCGCGAAATCAGGACTATTAACATTGAGGATGTTTCACCTCGTCACAATGACCCATAGAAAAGCCGCATCGCCAACATTTCTCACCACCTCTTCTACCACGATCCGGAGGCCCACTTGCCGCAATAGCTCTATCGTGGTTTCCCGACCCCAGCCGCTCCAGAACATCCAGCCTTTTTCGTCCAACCACCTGTCCATGACGAAACTTTCCAATTCCTCCTCGACGAAGTTCGCTAGCAGATGGCCTCCCGGCTTCAGCCACCCCGCTATCTTCCGTAGGAGTTCCGCCTGCTCCGGCCGTGGGAGATGGATGATGCTGTAAAGCCCAATCACCGCATCTAGAGACCCGTCCCGAAAGGACAGCGCGGTCATGTCGCCCTCCTCGAATACTAATCTGTTAGAGACGTCTTCGCTATGATCATGCCGCAGATTACCCTTCGCGAGGCTGATCTGGGCGCCGGAGAGATCATTGGCGGTGACGACGACGTTTGGATGAGAAAGCAATTTCTGTGTCACGGGGATTCCGCAGCCGCAACCGAGCTCCAGGATGTGGAGCTTTTGCGATTGATCTGACAGCGGTAACAATGCCAACAGCCTATCCAGATATTTCAAACGCTGTGCCGAAGTGGCGATTGCCCACTCGTTGTATTTCGGCGCAATGGCATCGTACGAGGCCTTCACGCGAGCCTTCAAATCTTCTGGCACGGAAGACGATGCCATAGTAAATGATGATGGATTCTGGTTGGGCTCAAAGAGCTGCTGGTCTCATTGAAAATGGTCCCTGCACAGTGAATATACAGATGCCGATGAGTCAGAACTTAAACCATAGGAGTCGTGACAATTGATCGTACACAGGTACCTGTACGACCCCGGGTGCAACGTTATGCAATGCGCCCAATTCGGAAGGTGGATGCCCGGATTGCGGAAGACGGGCTTGGCAAAAACCGCGACAGCCTGGTTCGATGTGGAGTAAGGACCTAAGATTGACTCCGTCCGTACTCGCGACAGCTAATTCCAACCTCAACCGGGCGAGCGGGGAACTCAACGCATCAACGCATTGACTCCCTTTGTGATTTAATTTGAGCACACACCCCGAGAAGAACAAATCCAGAGATATGGCCAGCGTCGCGTCAGCGGCAGCAAAGCGCTTCAAGCTCGTGTTCTTCGTGCCGCCGGCCTCGCTCGCCGCCTGCAAGACGGCCATCTTCGCCGCGGGCGCAGGGCGGTACCCTGGCGCCGGCAATTACACGGAGTGCTGCTGGAGCAGCCTCGGGACCGGCCAGTTCCGCCCCGGAGACTCCGCCAACCCACATATCGGAAAGGTCGGCGAACTCGAGGAGGTTCAAGAGGCTAGGGTAGAGACGCTGTGCATCGGGGAGGACACGGTTAAGAGGGCCGTCGACGCGCTGAAGAAGTGAGTTTACCACCTTTTTGCGAATTCCCGGTTGCATGCACTGTGCGCTGACGGGTATTGATGGCATCTTGTAGGGCTCATCCGTATGAGGAACCTGCGTATGAGGTCTATAAATTGGAAGATTATTAGGCATCAGGTCCATACGATGGAGGTTTATTAATGAGACCCCGGTTGGATCTCGGGATGTGTCTCCTAAGATGGTGAAGTGGTATCGTCGGGCCGGATCGCGCAGTACTTCGAATCCTGATCCCAATGATTATTATGATTAGTTTGCGAAATCTAGATAAGATTGCCAATTTAAAGAGTCATCCCCCGGTCACATGCTCTATTCTCTAAGCTAAGTCAGACTTGTTACATATGGTATACGTGGTGGTACAACAAGACTTTGTAGAGGACCCCATGACCTTTGAGACTCGGAAGGAACCGTTGCAGATGTGGGATATGCGCCAACGAACGCATGAAGTATCTCTTATTTATGAACCCGCAAGGGAGCATCGAGCAGGGGAACACTGTATTATGCGATTCCTGGAAAGTTTCTAGCAAGGAACTCGATGTTGAGGTGGCTGTTATGTGTCGCGTGTTTCCCCGGTCCCGCCATTGTGGAAATGACCCCTGGCTTCGCTGCCCGGCTGACTCATTCTAGCCTTATCGATGTTCGGCTTATCTTAGCGCCTGTGCCCAATTAAATTAATTCTGGCAATTCACCCCGCCCCCGCCTTAAATAAGGAAAGGAGGTTTGGGTGGAAGAATAGCAACCAATTCCTCGATCGCAACTTTCTTTACCCCATAACCACCTCGATCTCCGAGAAAACGGAACGCGGACGCGGACGCGCGAAATATCGTCACCATGGCCGAGCCACAAGAACAGTCCAAGAGCGCTCTGAAGAAGGCTGAGAAACAGGCCAAGATGGCTGCTGCCAAGGCCGAGAAAGCTGCCAAAACTGCCACGCTTCCGGTCGTTGGAGGGGCTGCGAAGAAGGGCGGTGATTCGAAGGAGATCATCGGCATTACTGTCTCCAAGGAGACCGACTTCCCCCAGTGGTATCAGGAGCTGGTGATCAAGGCCGAGCTGGTGGAATACTATTCCGAGGTGAGTAGGAAGTTCTTGTTTATTTTTACTAGTTGCCCCTACCCTGCATATCAGAGCTGCTGCCATGAACGCGATACCCCGGCTTTTGGGAGTAGTCCCTTTGCTGATTTGATTTATATGACAGATTTCCGGTTTCTACATCCTTCGACGTGAGACTCCGGCCTATAGAACCGACTTTTGGACGACTGGCTGACATGAGGCGGCGGAATAGCGGCTGCTATGCACATATGGAACGAGGTAACAATCCCTTTCTTTATTCTATTAGTTAATAGAATAGAAAAATTTCCATCTCCATCAGTAAAACCGGCTAACCAAGCACTGCTATCAGATACGAGGGTTCTTCCAAGAGAGGATCCAGGCCATTGGGGTCGACGAGACCAGCTTTCCCATGTTCCTTTCTGCCAAATCGCTAGAGAAGGTTGGGGATTTTCGCCACACCCTATTCATTTCACAAATTAAGAATGCTCGCGACTAACTCCCAAATAGGAGAAGTACGTGTTCGAGCTCTTGCGCGGAATTCGGAATTTGCTTGAAGCAGGAGGATTAGCTAACACATACGCTGCAGAGAGCACGTCGAAGGCTTCGCTCCGGTGAGACGGCCCTTGCTCATTTAGGTGTAGAGATGCTAATAACTCTCACAGGAATTGGCTTGGGTTACTAAGGCGTACGTTCCCTTATAGTTCATGAGGTTCCAGCAGGACTAATCCCGGCCAGGGGAGACAAAGACTTAGAGGTTAGACGATACCCGGTCCTACATCTACGGATCATTTTCAGCTGATCCGTTTATCGCCACAGGTACCTGTAGCTGTTCGTCCCACGAGTGAGGCTGTAATGTATAAATGACAAGCGCCCGTTCTGCCAGTTCGTCATTAATCAAACTCTGCAGGTACCCCTATTATGCCAAGTGGATCCGATCACACCGAGACCTTCCCTTCCGACTGAACCAATGGAACAGCGTCGTAAGCGGGGCCATGATTTCCCAAATCAGTATCTCTCATAGTTGACGCGACGATTCAATGGACTAGGTTCGATGGGAAGCTAAGCAGACAACCCCCTTCCTTAGAGCCCGAGAGTTCCTTTGGCAGGAAGGACACACGTATGCATCCCCATACATATATATCCAGATATGAAACTAATATTTTATAGTGCTCATATTACCGAGAAGCTTGCGGAGGAGGAAGTCCTTCAAATCCTGGAGCTCTACGCTGGCGTCTATGAGGTAAGCGGCCATCATGCCCACGAACTCGGAGTAACACTAAAAATCCAGTAGCAACTACTAGCGGTCCCAGTTGTGCGCGGCAAGTAAGTTCTACGGACCTTTTGTTGTCGTCATTGAAGAGAAATTCTCCTGTGTCGGATATCTGCACTCAACCAAGCTGTGCCCGGGTCGGCTCAGAATGTGCTGTACTAATCCCCAGAACCATACAGGAAGACTGAGAACGAAAAGTTCGCCGGTGGGTACTGGACATCGACGTGTGAGGCCTACATTCCGACAAACGGACGTGGCATCCAGGGAGCAACTTCTCAGTAGGCACAATGCTTACCGGCATTGGTATTTCGAAGCCATTCTGACACGTGTCTCAGTGCTCTCGGTCAGAATTTCAGCAAGATGTTCGACATTACCGTAGAGGACCCGGAAAAGAAGGGCGATAAGATCTACGTCTGGCAGAATTCTTGGTACGTTTTTGCTATATCTATCGGCCCGTCCCATATGGTCCTCCTGGACTTCCCTCCCTGTCCCATCGTCCGCTTTTTGTAGACATATGTCCGCTAATGTAGTGACAATGCAATAGGGGCTTGTCAACCCGTGTTATCGGTGTCATGGTGATGCTACACGGAGATGACAAAGGCCTCGTCCTTCCTCCTCGGGTTTCCAAGATCCAAGCCATTATAATTCCTGTCGGTATAACTGCAAAGATGTCCCCTGAAGACAAGGATGCACATATGAAGCGAGTCGACGAAATACGCGCCTCTTTGAAATCTGCCAAGGTCCGCGTCGATGTTGATTCTCGGGAAGGCTAGTGAGTATAGCCTTGAAATATCACTCCCGTTGATACTCCCCTTTTACATGATTCCTATTTTCTGTCCTGCCTCTCACATCGCGCAACAACCTCGCTAACCACATTCTCAGCACCCCTGGCTTCAAATTTGCCGACTGGGAAATGAAGGGTGTACCTCTACGCTTGGAGTTCGGACCCAAGGACGCCGCTAGCTCGGTAGTGAGTTATGCTCGCCGTGACACTGGGGCCAAGGGAACCATCCCTATCGACGAGCTTGCCACGCAGGTGCCCGCACTTCTTCAGACGATCCAGCAGGACTTGTACAATAAAGCCGACGAGGCATACAAGTCTCATAGGTTGCAGTTGACAGAGTGGAAGAAGGTCGTTCCGGCCTTAGACTCGCGCAACGTGGTCCTCATCCCCTTCTGTGAGGAACCACCATGCGAAGAGCGAATCAAGGATATGACCAAGAGTGAGAACGGCGGAGAGATTGGACCAGACGGAAGACAACTACCAAGCATGGGCATGAAGAGCTTATGCATTCCTTTCGAGCAGGTAAGTTTCGTGTAGTCCAAGAGGCCTGTGTACCCCCCGAAAACTCGACATATCTGGAGGCAAATTGCTAACACCTGTATCCTACTCCAGCCCGAGGGTCTCGTCCAGGGTGAGACGAAGTGTCTAAATCCGGAATGCGGCAAGCTTGCGAAATCATGGACAATGTTTGGTCGCAGCTACTAGCGCCTGTAAGAGGAGACCGATTGTACCCCCGGCCACGGTAAGACAGACCATTATAAGTTGTCATCTAGAGGCATCTCAGCTTTTGTCGGTTCCCCTGAAGCGAAGTGCGGGTCCGTCATTGTCGCCCACACCCATATGGCTAAGGACTAAGGCTGACGCTGATTCTGAAGAGCCTACGCCTTTCCTAGAAAATGGAAGCGATTGTGAATGGATCACTTCGGGATTTCGTCTCATCTAGCTTCCTCTTCAGGGGAGTGGGAAGTGAATAAAAGGCTATAAAGTCATATTGACCTTACCGTCGTCACCAATGCCCGCGAAGATAAAATGCTGTCTTGACTTAAAGGGGAATATATGGCGTTGGTATCAGACCTGACTTTGGGTCAACGTAAAGACGCCTAGCAGGCGGAAGGGGTGTTTTAATGTGTTCCAATGACTGCTCTCGCGAAACTTTGACAGCGTTTTAAAGCATTGAACTCGCCATGAGCGGTAGTCCAAAACCAAATAGCTACTTGAAATCATCCCTTGCCAAGCTGATATGTAATTGAGATACTTATTGACTCGAGGGATTCTCACTTCGTTGTTGAGTAACGCAATTTCCCGGAAGGTGGAACTTACAACACCTGAGGGCGTGGCTTCCTTTTGACCTTAGACAACACCGTTCCCAGAACTTAAAAGGAAAGAAATCTGATCTTCACTCTCCCAAACTCCCACTTCTATCTCATCTATCTGCATACTCGTGTCTCCTACGCTGAAGCAGGATATTCAATACATACTTGATCCCGACCCCGCCCATATCATCATTTCTTACTTCCAAGCTCACCTTGGCACAATGTCCACGCCTTTCAATGTCGATCCCGCGGCGTTCCCCATTCTGCAAAGCCTGGGAATGCCTAAGCCTTTCATCGCTCGCCGGTGGCTACAGGGCAAGCCCGAGGCCTGGTTCAGAGATTCCCCCGTCGATGACAGAGATCGAGCCCTGCTCGACGCCCAGGATGCTCCTTGGGTGCACTACGCAAAGACGAGCTACCTACGCAAGATTGTGAGTACCCTACAGGGCTAGGCCATTGCAACTTCTGCTCCGTCCTCTCTTTTTCTAATGTGATTCTTTACAGTATCACATGAAGCCGGGCGAAGGCTTCGAAACCGTATATATGCTCCCTGTTAACTACGTTTTCTGTTTACTCACGAATACCGACACAGACGGACTGGACGGTCGAGAATGATGATGCTTGTAAGAAGATGGTGGCTGAGGCTGGCGGCCAGCTTGTCGGATTCGACCTTGACATCTCCAACCCTGCGCAGTGGAAGTCCATGAAAGGTAAGAAAGATTATTAACAACGACCCCGCCTTGCCGCCTGGAGGGGGGTCTGTAACTGACAGCAGATCCAGTCAACGTCAACATCACCGCGAAGAATGCCAGTTTCGACTGGGGATTCCTTTCCACGGTGCCGAGCAAGGTCCGCATCTTCCGGGGTCCCGTTTATTCGTGCCAGTACCACCCCTGGGATGCCATGATTCTTCGCGACTGCTATGCCAACACCGGCGGCATGATGGAGGTCGACAGTATCAGCTCGCGCTACTGGGACATCCTAGTCATGAAGATGTGCGAGGACTACGACTGTATGTTCTCACTCCTTCGTAAAATCCGTGTGAGCACATGCTGATTAGGGCGTCGGCAATTAGACCCCTGGGTCGTCGCGGCCGTCAAGGATGCTGGCCCTTACAAGCCCGAGAATCACCGAGTATGTTTCTGCTGCTAAATAGCGGCTTTCACGTCTTGGTTCACGTTTCGCATATGTTCATATCGGACCGGAACCCCCAAAAGTGCTTGGCCTTTGGGGGTTGCTCGTATATGGCTCTTTTCTCTTCAGAATGTTGGTTTTGTTAGTGGTGAGGAAGCAGGTAGGAGATGATGTGATTGGAGGCCATATGCGCATGGTGCAACATAGTCTTCAACTACAGCTTCCAGATACCTGGAATCAAAGAATGAGCTCCGAAGGACGCTCCTTAATTTTGACATATATCCCCTTACCTTCCGGGTTCTGACACGGGAATCCCAAGCCTGAAGACCTAGAGTGATGATAGACTTACACATGACAAAATGGCAAGGTATAGTTTGTGACAGTTAACCTGATAGGGAGAGAAAGTAAAATATAGAGTGTGGGAAATTGATGATTGTCTGACTAGATTCGAGCTGTAGGGAGCAGTGGCTAGAAAGCTCTGTCTATTCCTAGGTAGTGTGCGCTCTCCGGAATAAGGTTATTCCAGGGCACTGGCACTGCTTCAAGCCTTGACGACTAAGAAGGCTACCCCTTTTCTGCAACACGGTTTGATAATTACACCTCCAGTCTCCAAGCATACCATTGCCTCTGCCGCTGGATTGCTGAGTACAGTCAAGGCAGTCCTAGTGCATGTGGAGATACGAAGGAGCTAACTCGCAACGTCCGCGTAGCATAATATCAGACTGCAGTTAAACTACCCAACTATAACATGTCGTATCACCACTACGTAATATCCAGCCTGCCCATAGTTTACTCTTCACGTGAGTCGGGTTCGCCGCCCGTATCTAGCATACAAAAGGGCCATTTATCTACTACTTATCGAAATGAGGAGCCCTGAAACTCCGGTGGACGAAAGTGGAAAAGATCTGGATGGTATTATCCGTTTGGACTGTTCAACCATTCAATCAGTCAATTGTTTACATACAGCTCGGTACGCGAGCCGTTCAACATAGAGCTCTGTTTATATTCACAACTCAGTCAGATGGCCAGATGAGGCAGTCAAGGGTTACCTACCCAGGTGCACTCGCTTTGGGGGGGGGGGGGGGGGGGGGGGGGGGGGGGGGGGGGGGGGGGGGGGGGGGGGGGGGGGGGGGGGGGGGGGGGGGGGGGGGGGGGGG